>NC_069484.1:23752078-23779351 GCF_026875155.1 Cherax quadricarinatus | reverse complement strand
ACCTGACTAGGTTGGGACATTAGCTTAAGCCGGTGGGAGACTTGGGCCTGCCTCGTATGGGCCGGTAGGCCTGCTGCAGTGTTCCTTCTTTCTTATGTGCAAAAAGATACCCAGATGTTGCATGTGTTTAATTCATCATATCATTATATTCACCTGACTAGGGTATTGAGTAACTTGAATAGAGTGAGCCAGTATGCCTCCTGCAGTGTTCAGTTTCTCTGCATGACAGTGTCTTCCATTGCAGACACTGCAAGGCTCCAGGCGGACATCAACCAAAATTTCAGTGGGCTGCAGAAAAAAATATGAAGTTCAACGATGAGAAATTTCAATTACTCAGATATGGTAAACATGAGGAAATTAAATCTTCATCAGAGTACAAAACAAATTCTGGCCACAAAATAGAGCTAAACACCAACGTCAAAGACCTGGGAGTGATCATGTCGGAGGATCTCACCTTCAAGGACCATAACATTGTATCAATCACATCTGCTAGAAAAATGACAGGATGGATAATGAGAACCTTCAAAACTAGGGAGGCCAAGCCCATGATGACACTCTTCAGGTCACTTGTTCTATCTAGGCTGGAATATTGCTGCACACTAACAGCACCTTTCAAGGCAGGTGAAATTGCCGACCTAGAAAATGTACAGAGAACTTTCACGGCGCGCATAACGGAGATAAGATAAGATAAGATAAGATTTCGTTCGGATTTTTAACCCCGGAGGGTTAGCCACCCAGGATAACCCAAGAAAGTCAGTGCGTCATCGAGGACTGTCTAACTTATTTCCATTGGGGTCCTTAATCTTGTCCCCCAGGATGCGACCCACACCAGTCGACTAACACCCAGGTACCTATTTGCTGCTAGGTGAACAGGACAATAGGTGTAAGGAAACGTGTCGAAATGTTTCCACCCGCCGGGAATCTAACCCGGGCCCTCCGTGTGTGAAGCGGGAGCTTTAGCCACCAGACCACCGGGCCACCGTTAGAGATAAAACACCTCAATTACTGGGAGTGCTTGAGGTTCCTAAACCTGTATTCCCTGGAACGCAGGAGGGAGAGATACATGATTATATACACCTGGAAAATCCTAGAGAGACTAGTACCGAACTTGCACACGAAAATCACTCACTACGAAAGCAAAAGACTTGGCAGACGATGCACCATCCCCCCAATGAAAAGCAGGGGTGTCACTAGCACGTTAAGAGACCATACAATAAGTGTCAGGGGCCCGAGACTGTTCAACTGCCTCCCAGCACACATAAGGGGGATTACCAACAGACCCCTGGCAGTCTTCAAGCTGGCACTGGACAAGCACCTAAAGTCAGTTCCTGATCAGCCGGGCTGTGGCTCGTACGTTGGTTTGCGTGCAGCCAGCAGCAACAGCCTGGTTGATCAGGCTCTGATCCACCAGGAGGCCTGGTCACAGACCGGGCCGCGGGGGCGTTGACCCCCGGAACTCTCTCCAGGTAAACTCCAGGTATTTTATACCTTTCTTACAAAACTCCAGGTATCCTGATGAGTAAGTCGCGCAACACCCGAATGTCTTATTCGCACGCCTAGCTGAACTTAATTTAGGAATTCACCAAGGTAAGAAACCTTGTAACGACATTTCTGTCCATCCTGGGCCATTGTTGGGTTACCATCAATACTGCTGGTACCACCTCATTACTGATAACACACGCGTGCAACAGTTGGGTATCTCTTGTTGAAACGAAATGTGATCCTTTATCGACAACGTTTCGCCCACACAGTGGGCTTTATCAATTCAAACAGATTTACCTGGGTAAAGAGTACATGAACATATATAGTGTGGAGAGTCTTGGTAGATCTGTTCGTGTTTTGATAAAGTCCACTGTGTGGGCGAAACGTAGTCAATAAAAAGTCACATTATACCACATTTGTATTTTATTTTTCCATCTGTTTGATAAGTGGTTTTGAAAACCGACAAGTTAAAGATTGAGAGACTTACGCAACATATGGGAATCTTTATCAAGACTTAACAATGCTCCAGGATGGGTCGAAACGCCGTCGTGGGGTTCCTTTTATTAAGTTCTTATTTTTTGGTGTATCGTTTCAGCCACGGTATTGTGAATTTTCGTTTTTAAATTCGTATATACTCGTTAACGTGGGCAAAATAGATCTTAAGAACATAAGAACATAAGAACGAAGGAACACTGCAGAAGGCCTACTGGCCCATGCGAGGCAGGTCCAAGTCCCTACCGGCTTAAGCCAATGCACCCAACCTAGTCAGGTCGGTCACATTGAGTTAAGGGAGGAACACGGCAACCGACCTGTTAGCACAAGCTATCAGGTCTAACTCACACCCACCCACATCTACTCATGTATTTATCCAACCTATTTTTAAAGCTAACACAACGTTCTGGCCTCTATAACGGTACTTGGGAGTTTGTTCCACCATCCACAACTCTATTACCAAACCAGTACTTTCCTATATCCCTCCTAAAATCTGAATTTTTCCAACTTAAAACATTGCTGCAGTCCTGTCTAGGCTAGATTTTTTTCAGCACACTATTTACATCCCCTTTATTTATTCCTGTCTTCCACTTATAAACCTCAATCATATCCCCCCTGTTTTCTACGTCTTTCTAGAGAGTGCAGTTTTTCAGGGCCCTTAGTCTATCCTCATAGGGAAGGTTTCTGATACATGGGATCATCTTTGTCATCCTCCTTTGTACATTTTCCAAGAATTTATATCCATTCTGTAATACGGTGACCAAAATTTGGGGCAGCATAATCAAATGAGGCCTAACCAAGGATGTATAGAGTTGAAGAACAACCTGAGGACTCCTATTATTTATGCTTCTTGATATGAAGCCAAGGATTCTATTAGCTTTATTGCGAACACTTATGCACTGTTGTCTTGGTTTCAGATTACTGCTAACCAGAACTCCTAAATCTTTTTCGCAATCCGTAATATTAAGATCTACATTATTTAGTTTATAGTGGCAGGGTTATTGTCCTGTCCAACATTTAGAACTTTGCATTTGTCTATAATTAAACTGCATCTGCCACTTCTCCGACCACTGCATCAGTCTATTCAAATCTTCCTGGAGTGCTCGAATGTCCTCGTCAGAAGAATTCGACGGCCTTTTTTGGGGTGTCATCGGCAAACTTGCCGATGTCGCTCTTTATGCCCTCATCTATGTCGTTTATGTAGATTGTGAACAGCAGGGGGCCCAACACTGACCCCTGTGGAACACCGCTCGTGACGCTTCCCCACTCTGATTCTCCCCATTTATGAAAAACTCTCTGCTGCCTATTTGTCAACCATGCCTCTATCCAGGAAAAAAATTTCTCCTCCTATTCCATGTGTTTTAAATTTTTCCCTCAATAGTCTCTGTTTGGGACCCTGCCCAAAAGCCTTATGAAGTCCATATACACAATTTTCATATTCATTACCATGATCTACCTCCTAAAATACCTTAGTGAAAAAAGTTAATAAATTCGTAAGGCAGGAACGCCCCTTTGTAAAACCATGCTGAATTCGTTGATTAATTATGCTTTTCAAGGTGGCTACGAACTGCCTCGGCAATTATTGATTCCATAAATTTTCCCATATGGAGGTTAGGCTTATTGGTCTATAGTTCGAAGCTAAGGACCTGTCACCTGTTTTGAAAATAGGTATACATTTGCCATTTTCCACTTATCTGGCACCATGCCATTTTGTAGTGATAGTTGAAAAGTTTAGCCAAAGGTGTGCTAAGCTCCTCTTTACATTCCTTTAGAACCCTTGCATACAGTTCATCGGGGCCCTGGGGATTTGTTGGGTTTTTAATTTATCTATTTGCCTAAGGACCATGTCACTTGTGCCCCTAATCGTGCACAGTTTTTTATCGTCCTGTTCTACATAATTTATCATTACTGGAATATCGTGGTACCCTCCTGTGTAAAAACTGAGAGGAAGTATGGTTAAAAATTCTACACATTTCCTTATCACTGTCAGTGAAACTGACCCAGGGAACTTTTGAGTGGGCCTATCTTGTCCTGATCTTAAATTTGATCTGAAAGGATCCTTTTGGTTTCTTCGATCTCTTGCAACTTTAAAACCCCATAATCTCTTTTTGCTTTTCTAATTCCCTTTTTTATTTCCTCTTTAACTGAATATATCGATTTCTTAATTGCCTCTCCTCTTTGATTTGCCTATATAAAGCCTCTTTTTGACCAATTTTAGATATTTTAATCTATTGTTCATCCATTTAGGATTATTTTTGTTGATGATTTCCTATTTTGGAAACTATTTGACTGAGCAGCAGAACTATGCCCTGGAAAGCATCATATCGGCAAACCCCACCACACCTGACCAGTCAGGTCATTCCAGTTCAGCCCACCCTAAGTAATTTTCATCTTGAAATACCAGCAAAGTCAGGGAGGAGACTTGATGCCATTATTAGGGATTCCATGATATGTTAAAACTGAGTGATTTGTGATCACTCTCCCAGTCATTCATAACCTCAAGATTTTTTAATTAGTGTTCCCTACTGGCAAGAACCAAGTCAAGGAAGGGTTTTTTCCCCTATTGGCCTTTTCACAAACTGTTTAAAAAACAATCCTGACGTAACAAGAAAGTCAACCGACTCTAAATTTCCTGTCAAATTCTCAAGTCAATCTGTCATAGTTAAAATCTCCCATTAGCACAACAAATTTCGTATTAAAAGCCTTACGAATTTCGTCCATAGAAGTTTTCTGCACCCCTACAGATTTGGCCCCGAAATCACACCCAAAATTAGTTTTTCTCGGCCCTCGAGAAGCTGTAAACCAAACAATCAGTGGTGACGCTTCTAATTTAATATCTTCTAAAACAACAATTAAATTGTCTCTGACAACATCGCTACTCCACCCCTTTCCTGTACCCTGTCAGTGGGGGGAATAATTTATAGCCTGTATGTGACATTCAGAGGCATCTCTCTAATCTTTCAGATTGAGCCGGTCTCTGTTATAGCCCAAAAAATCTATGTTCCTGCACTTGCAATTAATCTAGCTCATCTATCTTATTTCAAACACTCCTGCATTAGTATAGTAAACCTTAAGGGAAACTATCCCTGCTGCCCTCTGCTGTCCCCTTTGTTTGCTGACCGTTTATTTTCTTTATTTATAAATTCATGCGAATGGGCCCTTTATACATTTAAAAAGTTTCCACCCTAGTGTTGCAAACTGCTTGTTTCCCCACCACCCATCCTCTATCTTCCATCAGTTAAATCATAGCAATCACCAATGGCCTTCTCAATCGAGTCTGCAAGTGCTACACCCCTGCCCCAGAGAGATGAACCCCATCCCTTGCTACAATCATGGTTGCATAAAAGTTGTCCAAGTTGTCAATGAATGGATTGCAGCTCCTTGCAGTATCTGTCTACCAGCAATTTACACCAAGCCTAGACAAAACCATCATTTCTACTCCCTTTTAGCAAGATGCACATATGATTGGGATCCCCCCCCCTTAGACTTAATGAAATCATAGCGACCTTACTTATTAGCAGCTCTTCTCTCCCACCCTTCCCAATATCATTTCCCACACTGAGACAGATAATGGTTTTTCCCATTACATACATGATATTAAACCAGTCTGTTAAAAATGTCCCAACACAGCCAGGGAAGCAAAAACCCATCTCTCATCTTCTATTCCTATTACAAAAAGCACGGTCAACATATCTACCTGAGAGTCACCAACAAAGAATGCCCCTTACCTCATTAAACAGGGCAGTAGTACCCCTTCCTTCACGGCCACTGAAGTACATTCATCGGAAGAAAAAAAAAGAGAAGCGATTTCCTACTTCAAAATCTTCACTCTTAAAATTTCCCTTTCTCTGATGCGCTCCCATTATGTGAACAACTCGCCACTTGTAGCAGGTGCGGGCTGCACCTCACTGCTGTCCGTTGCTACCTCCCCCCCTACAGCCTCCTCACAGTGAGAGACAGACTGCACCTCACTGCTAGAAGCCTCATTCCCCACATCTCCAACCACCTCACACTCTCTCCCAGGCCCATTGAGGTGGACCTTCAGCCTCCTAATCTCCTCCTGGAGAAGCAAGACCTCCTCCTTCAACTCTCCAACCTCAGTTTTTAAAACACTGCAGAAGCAAGCCATGCTTTGTAACCGTCCACGCTAATCCCCAAAGCAGCTCAGGGTCTGTGACCTCACGTGACGACTGACCACTGACGTGACGGAATAGCGACAGTCTTAAAAAAAAATACACGCAACGTTTTGTTTGTCGTTTGCAACGTTTTGGATGAGACAGCCACTCAGGAAACTTTCACCTGCAACGTTTTCGAAAATCTTTTTTTGTATAGTTAGATCAAAGGTATATAATACGGTTACCTGGAGGTTATTCCGGGGATCAACGCCCCCGCGGCCCGGTCCATGACCAGGCCGGTTGAGTTCATGAATAAGATATATGGAAATATAAACACATATGCAGTATGTTTATATTTCCATTGTGTCGGTATTTTATACCATTTATTTCCAATAAGATATATGTAGAACACTTGAATATCTATTGGAGAAACGTTTCGCGCCTGCGCAGCAGTCAGAACACATGGGTATCTATTGGAGAAATGTTTCGCGCCTGCGCAGCAAACTCAGAACACTTGGGTATCTCTATTGGAGAAACGTTTCGCGCCTGCGCAGCAAACTGTCAGAACACTTGGGTATCTCTATTGGAGAAACGTTTCGCGCCTGCGCAGCAAACTCAGAACACTTGGGTATCTCTATTGGAGAAACGTTTCGCGCCTGCGCAGCAAACTGTCAGAACACTTGGGTATCTCTATTGGAGAAACGTTTCGCGCCTGCTCAGCAAACTGTCAGAACACTTGGGTATCTCTATTGGAGAAACGTTTCGCGCCTGCGCAGCAAACTGTCAGAACACTTGGGTATCTCTATTGGAGAAACGTTTCGCGCCTGCGCAGCAAACTGTCAGAACACTTGGGTATCTCTATTGGAGAAACGTTTCGCGCCTGCGCAGCAAACTGTCAGAACACTTGGGTATCTCTATTGGAGAAACGTTTCGCGCCTGCGCAGCAAACTGTCAGAACACTTGGGTATCTCTATTGGAGAAACGTTTCGCGCCTGCGCAGCAAACTGTCAGAACACTTGGGTATCTCTATTGGAGAAACGTTTCGCGCCTGCGCAGCAAACTGTCAGAACACTTGGGTATCTCTATTGGAGAAACGTTTCGCGCCTGCGCAGCAAACTGTCAGAACACTTGGGTATCTCTATTGGAGAAACGTTTCGCGCCTGCGCAGCAAACTGTCAGAACACTTGGGTATCTCTATTGGAGAAACGTTTCGCGCCTGCGCAGCAAACTGTCAGAACACTTGGGTATCTCTATTGGAGAAACGTTTCGCGCCTGCGCAGCAAACTGTCAGAACACTTGGTTATCTCTATTGGAGAAACGTTTCGCGCCTGCGCAGCAAACTGTCAGAACACTTGGGTATCTCTATTGGAGAAACGTTTCGCGCCTGCGCAGCAAACTGTCAGAACACTTGGGTATCTCTATTGGAGAAACGTTTCGCGCCTGCGCAGCAAACTGTCAGAACACTTGGGTATCTCTATTGGAGAAAACGTTTTCGCGCCTGCGCAGCAAACTGTCAGAACACTTGGGTATCTCTATTGGAGAAACGTTTCGCGCCTGCGCAGCAAACTGTCAGAACACTTGGGTATCTCTATTGGAGAAACGTTTCGCGCCTGCGCAGCAAACTTAGAACACTTGGGTATCTCTATTGGAGAAACGTTTCGCGCCTGCGCAGCAAACTTAGAACACTTGGGTATCTCTATTGGAGAAACGTTTCGCTCCTGGGTTTTTCACACTAATAGGAATCTTATGAAAGTTGTGGAGTGTTGTAGCAGTAGTCATGTCATCCTCCTGCACCAATAAAACATTTCTCCACTAAACTAGGTGTTAAACTATTGGTATAAACCTTGGTAATAGATAGCGCAAATTGGTTTAGAAAGTCAGCAGATACTAGGATATATTTATTAGAAAACGTTTCGGTCCTGAGACTTTGATTAAAGTCCCAGGACCGAAACGTTTTCTAATAAATATGACGTATTGTAATCAGTCCATCACCCTCCAAGGTGTAGTTTTGAGGTGGTCAGTCCCTCAACTGAGGGACTGACCACCTCAAAACTACGTATTCAAGGGTGGTGGACTGATGAACATCATCTTCACATCTTTACTGCTTCTGTAAATTCTTCTGTACTCTACTGAAGAAGCCTACTGTGTAGGCGAAACGTTTCGGAATAATAACTGTTGCATATGTCTTACCGACATGTCAGTATTTTATACCATTTTAATATTCACTGTGACTTAGTTATTAGTCCATGTCGGACCGAAACGTCGTCATTAGTTTCTCCTATGTGCGGGTTATTTATGTAAACTTCAAACTTGAAGCCAGAACCTTAAAAAGTTTTGAAATTAGGCTGGACAGGTAATTAAGTCGATGGGGTTGGACCTACCTAGCATGGGACAGTAGGTTTGTAGATGAATGGTTCAGAGAACCGACATGTTGATAAATTAGACACAGGTTCAACTCTTGGGTATCCTTATTGAGGAAACGTTTCGCCACACAGTGGCTTCATCAGTCCATACAAAGGAGAATGATAGGTCCTCAAACCTAACCTTTCTCACCCATATTTGTCCAGACTGTTGTTAGGTGTATGGCATCGTCCCTGTGAGTGCGTGCTCGAGTAAGATCTGCCTTGAATATCAATTACACGAGGTTAATAACGCATAGTTATTATTGTTATTTATGAATGGTATACAATACCGATAAGCTGAAGCATTAGACACATGTGGAACATCTGTGTGTCTTGATATTAGACTATAGAAACCTGTTGCGCAGGAGAAGCATTTCAGCAATAAAGATATTGGGTGAAAGGACGCAAATGCAACTAATGCGACATTTTGTGGTAACGTTTCCTCTTCAGCTGTGACAAAGTTCCTGGAGAGCGAAACGTTGCCACAATAAAATGCCGCATTAGTTGCACTTGTGTCCTTTTACCTAACATATTGTCGGTAGTTTTATCATTACTACAGCTCGATTGGTAGCGCACTCAGCTCACACATTGAGGTCCGGGGGTCGATCGATTGGTAGCGCACTCAGCTCACACACTGAGGGCCGGGGATCGATCCCCAGTACGGGTGGAAACATTAGGACGTGTTTGCTTAAGACACCTGCTGTCCCTGTTCACCCATCAGCAAAATAGGTGCCTGGGTGTTAGTCGACTAGTGTGAGCCGCATCCTGGGGACAAAATTGACCAAATTTCCGGGAAATGCTCAGCATAACAAGGGGCTTTCTATATTGTTCTTGACTTGTTATCCTGGGTGGCTAACCCTGCAGGTTAAAAATCCGAACAAATCATATCTTAACCTCTACTTAGCGCTTCCCGATAATAATAATCATAGTTCCGTTGTTCAGTGCATCATTTTTTTTTTTAATTTATCACCCACTTGAGAAAATACTATTAGTAGTAGGTAATACCGGCAAGTTTATTAACAAGACATATACAACTCTTGGGCGTCCTTAAGGCTGAAATATTTTGCCTGCTGTGTATAAAATTTTGGCTATAAAAATACCCAAATTTTGCACATTCTTATTCATCCACTGAAATTTTTACTCGACTTACGAAATAGTAATGACGCGATTGCAAACAAACCATACCACTGTTTTGAGTTTTGAGACTGACCGCGGGTTCAAACCCCGCCCGTGGTATAGAACAGTACATAATGCCATGGAAATAAGTCATACGCACACTTGAGACACATGTTGACAGAGATACTTCTCCATTTGGTAGCTTTTGGTTCTGAAAAGACAGCTAAAAAATAAACCAGTACAGATAACAGAAGGCTCCGTAATTTTATTTTCTAGGCTCCCGCAGGATAAACTTAGCGGCACGGGCCGCGCGGTTACCCGAGTGTCAGGTGCGACTCACTAATGTGATTGATGAATGTAACTGTTGCTTAATATTTTGGAATCTTTACTTGGGGAAACTTTTCGCTAGCCAGTGGCTTCTTCAGATTGAGGGACTATGGAGGAGGAGTTTGAGATAATGAGTCCCTCAGCCTTGAGTCGATGTGATCAGCCCATCAATCTTGATGGACTGACCACATCGACTCCAGGCTGAGGGACTGATTTCCTCAAACTCCTGTTCTTCACCATTCTCCTTTGTATAGACTGATGAAGGCCACTGTGTGGCGAAACGTTTCCTCATTAAAGATACCCAAGTGTTGCACATGTGTCTAATTTATCATCAATTTCAGTCAAGGGATTATTGGTACTGTTGATCTTGTTGACTACCATACATTTATCCTGGATAACTGCTGAGTGATTTCCTACCTTCTAGCCTGCATCTTTAACCTTCAATATTATCTTTCTTCTTTACCTTTGATGAGTTCAAAAGTTTTCTTCTCCCGGAGCCCGGTCATGAGCCAGGCTCGTTTGGTGCTTGCCTGGTCAACCAGTGTTGCTCTTGGTGGCTCGCAGCTCCCCATATCCATCACAGCCTGGTTGATCTGTTACTGCTAACAACCCCCCCCCCCTCCCATTCACTACAGCAAAGTATAGTTTCACTTCCAGTCTTCAACCACGTCACGCTCATTGTTCCAAATGAATTTTTAATTTCTTGTTTGCTGTCTTAAGTAGAACCACTTCCTTAAACACCTAGACTTTGATTCTAAAGCATTACAATACTCCTCAAAGTTTACAAACCAAGCCATATTAGCACACCATAACACCACCCAAATTAAGCAAGTAACAGCTTCAAATATCATTACTTTAGTGGTATACAATACCGACAAGTTGAATTGGACACATGTGCAACTCCTGTGTACCTTTATTTTGAAGACGTTTTGTCGACCAGTATCTTTATCAATTAAATGCAAAGGTTTTTATATGGAAAACAGTGGAAGATAAGGTAATCAGCCAGACCCTCAGCCTTGAATGTGTTCTTGATTGATTCACCAAAACTAAGGTACTTGAAGGCTAAGTAACTGATAACCTCATCTTCCACCATCTTCTGTATATTATCTCTATACAGAATTGAAAAGCTACTAATTGGTGAATCGTTTTCAAAATAAATGTACTCATTACACATCGTGTCTAATTCATCAGCAGCTGTAAGGACAGGTACAACTTCTCTTGACTGATGACCTCAAGTAACTGACGTGAGATATTTTCAATCTCATGCATTAGAATTTTGCACTTTTCCACACTGAATTGCATCTGCCACTTTTTGCACCTTGACATTAGCTTGTCCAAATTTTCTAGAAGTTCAATGGTATCTTCCTCTGAATCTATTAGTTGGCCTTTTTTTTGCCGTCAGTGTATTTAATCATGTTTTTTATTCTTCTGCAAAGGTCATTACTGTATATAATGAACATGGGGCCCAAAACTTCTTTTTAAAATGGTACTTGTGACTGATCTCATGATATATTTCTCATGGGATGCAATAATCAAGAACAAGCAATGTACAACAACCACAGGGGGAGTTGAACGATAGCTCTAGCAGTGTTCTTGTATCCTGGTGTGCGTGTTAAACAGTGTTCTTGTATCCTGGTGTGCGTGTTAAGCAGTGTTCTTGTATCCTGGTTGTGCGTGTTTAAACAGTGTTCTTGTATCCTGGTGTACGTGTTAAGCAGTGTTCTTGTATCCTGGTGTGCGTGTTAAACAGTGTTCTTGTATCCTGGTGTGCGTGTTAAGCAGTGTTCTTGTATCCTGGTGTGCGTGTTAAGCAGTGTTCTTGTATCCTGGTGTGCGTGTTAAACAGTGTTCTTGTATCCTGGTGTGCGTGTTAAGCAGTGTTTCTTGTATCCTGGTGTGCGTGTTTAAAAACAGTGTTTCTTGTATCCTGGTGAACGTGTTAAACAGTGTTCTTGTATCCTGGTGTGCGTGTTAAACAGTGTTCTTGTATCCTGGTGTGCGTGTTAAGCAGTGTTCTTGTATCCTGGTGTGCGTGTTAAGCAGTGTTCTTGTATCCTAGTGTGCGTGTTAAGCAGTGTTCTTGTACCCTGGTGTGCGTTTTAAAGCAGTGTTTCTTGTATCCGGTGTGCGTGTTAAACAGTGTTCTTGTATCCTGGCGTGCGTGTTAAGCAGTGTTCTTTTTATCCTGGTGTGCGTGTTAAGCAGTTTTTCTTGTATCCTGGTGTGCGTGTTAAGCAGTGTTCTTGTATCCTGGGGGTACGTGTTAAACAGTGTTCTTGTATCCTGGTGTGCGTGTTAAACAGTTTTTCTTGTACCCTGGTGTGCGTGTTAAGCAGTGTTCTTGTATCCTGGTGTGCGTGTTAAGCAGTGTTCTTGTATCCTGGTGTACGTGTTAAGCAGTGTTCTTGTATCCTGGTGTGCGTGTTAAGCAGTGTTCTTGTATCCTGGTGTACGTGTTAAACAGTGTTTTTGTTCCTGGTTGTACGTGTTAAACAGTGTTCTTGTATCCTGGTGTACGTGTTAAACAGTGTTCTTGTATCCTGGTGTGCGTGTTAAACAGTGTTCTTGTATCCTGGTGTACGTGTTAAGCAGTGTTCTTGTATCCTGGTGTGCGTGTTAAACAGTGTTCTTGTATCCTGGTGTGCGTGTTAAACAGTGTTCTTGTATCCTGGTGTGCGTGTTAAAACAGTGTTCTTGTATCCGGGTTTGTACTGTTAAACAGTTGTCTTGTATCCTGGTGTGCGTGTTAAACAGTGTTCTTGTATCCTGGTGTGCGTGTTAAACAGTGTTCTTGTATCCTGGTGTACGTGTTAAACAGTGTTCTTGTATCCTGGGGTTGCTTTGTTAAACAGTGTTCTTGTATCCTGGGGGTGCGTGTTAAACAGTGTTCTTGTATCCTGGTGTACGTGTTAAACAGTGTTCTTGTATCCTGTGTGCGGGGTTAAAACAGTGTTCTTGTATCCTGGTGTGCGTGTTAAACAGTGTTCTTGTATCCTGTGTACGTGTTAAACAGTGTTCTTGTATCTGGTGTACGTGTTAAACAGTGTCTTGTATCCTGGTGTACGTGTTAAAAGTGTTCTTGTACCTGGTGTACTGTTAACAGTGTTCTTGTTCCGGGTGAACGTGTTAAACAGTGTTTCTTGTATCCTGGTGTGCGTGTTAAACAGTGTTCTTGTATCCTGGTGTACGTGTTAAACAGTGTTCTTGTATCCTGGTGTACGTGTTAAACAGTGTTCTTGTATCCTGGTGTACGTGTTAAACAGTGTTCTTGTATCCTGGTGTGCGTGTTAAACAGTGTTCTTGTATCCTGGTGTACTGTTTAAACATGTTCTTGTATCCTGGTGTAACGTTTTTAAACAGTGTTCTTGTATCCTGGTTTTACGTTTAAACAGTGTTCTTGTATCCTGGTTGTACGTGTTAAAACAGTGTTCTTGTATCCTGGTGTACGTGTTAAACAGTGTTCTTGTATCCTGGTGTACGTGTTAAGCAGTGTTGTAGTATCCTGGTGTTATAATCCCTACAATATTAAAGACACATTACGTTTCGCTCAGCATACAGGTTTATCTAGTTATTATAATAATGGTCTACAGCACCAAGAAGATGAGGAATTAGCCACATATTTAGCACCTAGGTGCCTCATTTATCGTCTTGATTTGATAAGGGTTTAACAGAATAAAACGTCCCATTAGATGCTTATTCTTGCTCACTACCTCCGGGGAGTACCAGATCAACCGGCCAGCAGTAACAGCCTGGTTGATCAGGGCTTGACCCGCCAGGAGTCCTGGTCTGGGACCGGGCCGCGGGGAAGGCGTTGACCCCCGAAAATATCATGCAGTATGTGAGTGATGTGGGCCAGCAGGCTACCAACACCAACAGTTAGGCAATCATCAGGGAAGCTTGGCTCCGGGAGGACCCCAAGAAAAACTCGTGAAACTATTTTACAGGTGTTCTGTAAAACCTTCATTTCCTTCTCACTCCACACTACTTGTTCAGGATATATATTTATTAAGCATGTCATACCCGTGGTGTGGGCGGTAGTCAGATTACAGAGGCACATAATGGGTCCAGGAACTGGACTGCAATGTTAAGATAACTAAACAAGATACAGTGATAATGAAGTATTTACATGTTTATATCTGGTTATTAGGATACATAAGAATGAACACTTAGTGGGGTTTTACTGGTCCATTATGCAAATTACAGGCGACAAGGAACCTAAAACTGATCTTCGTGGGAAAGGCCACTTGTCTCGGAGGAAAAATCTATCTTAAATACTTAAAATTCATTACACCTTGATAAGTTTACCTTCATTGATTTAGAAAGAAAACGTAAGCAAACACTATAAACATTTTTATTAGAAAACGTTTCGGTCCTGGGACCTTGATCACTTCTAACGTAGAAGTGATCAAGGTCCCAGGACCAAAAACGTTTTCTAATAAATATGTTATAGTGTTTGCTTACGTGTCTTTCTAAACCAACTTGTCGGTATTTATTACCAAGGTTTATACCACCTTCATTGATGAACATATTACAATAACTTTTAAATAAACCACATATGGAAAATTTATCGGGTAATATCTGAAAGATATAACTGTTCCCAGGGGTGTCTGATAAAAAAACCTGTAACCCTGTCTTTTCTGCCATATCTTCCACAATGAGCTGCGGGTTATCCAACTAGGTTGTTAGGTAAGACACATATGCAACAGTTAGACAACTTTATTCCGAAACGTTTCGCCTACACAGTAGGCTTCTTCAGTCGAATACAGAAAGTTAGCAGGAACAGTAGAGATGTGAAGACATTTAATCAGTCCAATCACCCTTGAATCGAAGAAATTTTAGGTTGGTCAGTCCCTCAGCCTGGAGAAGTTCAGTTCCAAACACAAATAACCCGCACATAAAAGACAGAAGCTTACGACGACGTTTCGGTCCCGACTTGGACCATTGACAAAGTCACGTGTGACTTTGTCAATGGTCCAAGTCGGACCGAAACGTCGTCGTAAGCTTCTGTCTTTTATGTGCGGGTTTTTTGTGTATCGTTCCAGTCACGGTATTGTGCCTTTTTGTTATTCAGTTCCATAGTCAGGAACTATCTGAGATAGTTCCTGACTATGGTACAACAAATAGAGCCACACGCTCAAGCTATAATCTTAATATATCAAAATTATGCTTATAGTGTTCATGGAGAAGTGTTAAACCTATAAGGTAATTTGGTTTGATCGAATGAATGGGAGGATAACTTCAGTTCCTTGAATCAAGAGACCTCCACCGACAAAAGCAGCCCACTCTATATCCCACTCAGTGGGCGTGATCTTGGTCCATGGAATTGGAGCGACCTACCCTTCGGATCAAACCTGATTGACACATTCTCAGGCGCTGTATGGCCCCTACGGGTCTAACGTAGGGATCTGCGTAATAACTTACGATAGTTCTAACAGTAACACGAAAACTGCATTACGTTGTAAAAGACAGAACAAACACCCAGACAGTTTTCATCTCACACTGAAGGACCCGAGTTCGATCCTGGGCGAGTCAAAGTGAATGAGGAAGTCTCCTTACACCTGCTGGCTGCCCTTGTTCATCCAGCAGTAAATACATACCTGGGGGTTAGTCGACTGTTTTGGGGTGGCATCCTGGGCGACCATGATAGCAGGGTACACATGCTGCCCCTGTTCACCCAGCAGTAAATAGGTACCTGGGAGTTAGTCGACTGTTGTGGGTAGCATCCTGGGAATCGGTGAAGTTAATTTAAGGTTAAAATCTTTATTATGCACCCCATACCCATCCTGTGGGCGATAGTTAAAAGATTACATAGGTACATAATAACTCAATACGATTGTAACCGGATATAAACACGTAGATCGGTTTAAAGGGGATAGTATGAGGTAGGTAGATAAAGGGGGGGGCTTTGAGTTGAGCTGTACACACAATGGCGTAATAAAAAGCTTTTGGTAATCTGTATGTAAATAAAACACTTGTAGTATTAAAATAATTTAGAAGACTTATTAGTCCATTAGTTCGATACAATATAAGCATGTACATTGATATGTTTAATCTACTTACATATACATTCATCAGATACTTATTTCTGTACATTTAATGACCATAAATATATGTAATGTTTATTGGCCTTGTAGTCTAAAGTTAGACTTCCAGATATACTTTGCATACCTTGAGTTTTCTACATACAGTCAGTTGTCACCCATTTCTGTATTAAAAATTGTAAACACGTGGAAAAAAAATTTGATATAATTGCCGGTATCATTAGATACTGGTAATTAATACCAAGGGTTGGTATTTGAAAGGAATAGCAATGGGCAGATTGCTATCTAAATCCCTTGCAACACCTAGCAGCTTAACTGGGGAAAGATCTGGGTTAGGCTGCAGTGAGAGTTTCAGAGGCACGGCTGTCACCTCCGGACTTGTCTGACATGTTGGTCGATTACCCTGAACCTGGTAGTTCATTCTCTTTTAGGAGACGAGGGTCCACCTCTAATGCAGGCCGTGGCAGCCCATAACCTGGGAGACTTAGATAAAAAAGCGTAGTTGAAAAATATTTGGCTTTCTCCTTAAGGCTGTTTGAATATTTCACTTCTACCAGTCTTTGTTTTATAATGCACTAATAGGTATATATTACTTTTTATTTAAATCGCATTCTTTTGCTACCTGCCTCTCACACCTCAACGACTCACGAAATCGTAATGACACGATTGCAAAACAAACCATACCACGGGTGGGGTTTGAACCCGCGGTCAGTCTCAAAACTCCAGACCGTCGGGTTCAAACCCCACCCGTGGTATGGTTTCTCCCACACCTCACTATTGGGGCTCATATATTATGTCATGCAAAATAACCACAGGGGGGTTGAATGATAGCAATTATTTAGCCCCCTGTGGTTTTTTGCATCTTATATCGCTTGTCCGCGATTATTACGTATGTCGTTCTTGACCCTTGTTGTATATTAGAAAGTGATCAAAGCCCCAAGATCAAAACATTTCCAAACCATACCACGGGTGGGGCTTGGGAAACCCCCGGTCAGTGTTGTAAAAACTCCATGGATGGTTTGTTTCTAATCGTGTCACTACTATTTCGTGAGTATCATAACATTTCATTATGTCCCTAATGTTTGCTCGTTTTTTTTTTCTTCACACCACCGGTGATGATTGTTCAGATTTTAACGTTGCCATTTTTTTCTGATTCGCCTCATTGCCAGGCGTTGATCCCGGAACACCCTCAGGTAAAAATCCAGGTAGGGAAACCCGGACACTTAGACATACCAAGGAATACATACAAAGCAAACAGGTACCGTACTTCTGGTCTGGTCTGGTTCCCAATTCCGACATGAGACTGACCTGTCATGTCACTACCATAGCGCAAGCAAGATTTAATTCTGGCAGGTTAAGCCAGTTCATTGTAAGGACTTAAAATTAATAATTGATAAAACAATGAAAGAAATCGTCTTAAAAGCATATAACTTCAGTATAAATCTGAAAATTCTTAAACTATCATGGTGATTGGTTGTCTGTCAGTATACTATAATACAGTGAAAATTAGCAATTACTTGAAAAAAGGAAAGGTTTTTGCTTCTGGTGAAGGACTTGAGTCTTAGCCCACATTCCTCCCGTGGCTGCTCCACTGACCTGTTTATTATGCACCCCATACCCATCCTGTGGGCGGTAGTCAAAAGATTACAAGGGTACATAATGGGTCCAGTGACTGGACCCCAAAGTTATGATAGCTGAACTAGTTACAAAGGTAATGAACTCCAGGTAGATCTGGTCACAATCATGGCAAGTTACAGAGGTAATGAATCAACCTCACTCCTATACATGGTTACAGTCATGAACAAATTAGTCACAGAATCTTGTCATCATAAACGGCACATTACACACATGTACTGGTGTAATACCAGGATACACCAAGACTGTTCAATAGCCTCCCACCATGCATAAGGGGAATTACTAATAGACCTCTCTCTGGCTGCCTTCAAGAGGGAGCTGGATAGATACCTAAAGTCTCAACCCGATCAGCGGGCTGTGGTTCATACGTTGGACTACATGCAGCCCGCGTAACAGCCTGGTTTTATAAAGCCCTGATCCACTGGTCAGAGACTGGGCCGCGGGGTGGGTTACACCCAAGTAGCCTCACGGGAATGGTAACTTTCACTTGTAAAGTAAAAGGACACAAGTGCAACTAATGTGACATTTATTGTGGCAACGTTTCGCTCTCCAGGAGCTTTATCAAGCCATTACAAACAATACATGGACACAGATGGTATATATAGGAACAGAGTGAGGTGGAATACTATGAGGTTTCCATTTCGATGTTCACTATGGTAGTAGTAGTGGTAGTGACAAAAGTAACAATAAAGGTAGAGCAATTAATTCGTACATGAGTAAAAGGATATAAAAGCTATTACTTGGGTAACATAAAAATAGGTTGGACAAATATAGACTGGAAAGAGGCCTTGTTTCAGTGTTCACTCTCTGTGCTGTGTGTAGTAAACAGAGAGACTATGTGATGGCAGGGTTTACTGTTTTCAGGAGGATTCTTGCTAGAACTTCGGAGATGGTGAAGCTGCCGTTGTTTTTTTTAAATTGTATTCGAAACAGCGATCAGTGCTGATTCAAGGCACTTGCGTGTGCGGAAATTAGTTTCTTTAATCACTAATTGGGCGTCTCTGAATTTCATGAGATGATTGGTGGAATTCCGGTGTTGTACACAGGCGTTGTTTAAGTTGTCGTTCCTACATGCGTAAATGTGTTCATTGAGGCGGGTGTCGAGGTTTCTTGCTGTTTCACCTACGTAGATCTTGTCACAGCCTCCACAGGGTATAGTGTAAACTCCTGCATTGACTGGTTCGTGGTGCTTGGGTTTTGTCCTGGTTAGATCCTTAATTGAAGTGGTAGAAGCGATGGCGACTCTGGTGTTAGCTTGTGAAAGTACTTTTGAGACGTTTAGTGCAACTGGCTGTTGGGAAGAATTATAACTTTGTTGGGAGCGGTGTTGATGCGTGGAGAATTGATGATCTGAAGAGCTCTTTTCTTGCAGTCTTGATGAAAAAGAAGGAAATTGTAACTCAGTGAATGTTTGGTGAATGTAAGTACATTCCTCGTCAAGAAACTCAGGACTACAAATTCGGTATGCTCTTAGGAAAAACCCGATGATGATGCCTCTTTTGGTCTTGGTATCTTGACTGGAATAGAAGTGTGTGAGATCATTTTTATTGGTGGGTTTCCGATAAACTTGAAATCTTAGGTTGTTGTCTACTTTGTGAATGAGGACGTCGAGGAAAGGTAGCTTGTCATTGGACTCTTCTTCTAGTGTAAACTGAATCGCTGGTTCAACTGCGTTGAGCCTTGCCTGAAGATCCCGTACATCAAAACGTTTTGGAGTTATTACGAGGACATCGTCCACGTAACGTAACCAAGTGACGCTTGAAGGGATGATGTTGGCGAAGTGTTCGGACTCTAGGTGTTCCATGTATAAGTTGGCTAGGACGGCACTTATTGGGGACCCCATTCCATGCCGTAGGTTTGTTTGTAGAGCTTGTATTGAAAGAAAAACAGTTGAAGTTAACACAGAGTTCAATCAAGTCAACAAAATCTCCGGGAGGTAAAGGAAGATTAAGGTCCTGGTTGACTTTACGTCGTAGAACCTCGATGGCTTTTTTGGTAGGTACTTTTGTGAAGAGGGAAGTCACATCCAAACTGCTAGTTTCTTGTTACGAATGGAGAGGTTACGGATGCGGTTGAGAAGGTCGCCTGAGTGTTTAAGATGAGCCGGGCTGATGGTCCCCAGAAGGCAGGAAAGATGTTTGGCAAGAACTCCGGCTAGTTTGTGTGGAGCACTGCCTATTCCTGACGTGATTGGTCTGAGAGGAATATTGTGTTTATGGGTCTTGGGTAAACCATACATGTGTGCTGGTTTAGGGTTGCTTGGTAACAAGTACAGAAGTTTCTTCCCTTCTCTAGTGCGTTTGAGTATTTGTCTGGTTTTGTATAGAAAGTCTTTGGTGAGCGTCTCCCACTGTTGAGTGCTGATGTGTTCGTATGTAGATTGATCATTCAAAAGGTCCATCATTTTAGTGTTGTAGTCACTGGTGTTGAGTATGACGACTCCACCTCCTTTGTCGGCGGTGGTGACGATAATGTTGGGTCGTTGGCGAGGTCCTTAAGAGCAGTGATGTATCTTCTAGGAAGATTAGAAGAAGAAGGTTTCACATAAAGCTGCAGTGAGAAGCCCTGGTATATAACCCTTCTGGAAGTTGCTGTCACTGTGTCTATGGTTCCTGGTAACAAGATTGAGTTGATAGTTAGGTTTGCGTATGTTGGTGGTAAATTTGAGTCCCAGACTCAGTGCTTGTTTCTCGTAGTCGGTTAAGGTGCGTGACGATAAGTTGTTTATCAGGGATTCGCGTCCCATTTCCTTCCATCGACTGTTAGTGCAGAGGTACTGAAGTTTGCGATTGAGTTTGATCTTCTGTTGGAGGTTAGCTGTGGTGACTGTGCTGAGAATATGCTCAGCAGTTTGTTGGTCAATCTGAAGACAAATACTCAAACGCACTAGAGAAGGGAAGAAACTTCTGTACTTGTTACCAAGCAACCCTAAACCAGCACACATGTATGGTTTACCCAAGACCCATAAACACAATATTCCTCTCAGACCAATCACGTCAGGAATAGGCAGTGCTCCACACAAACTAGCCGGAGTTCTTGCCAAACATCTTTCCTGCCTTCTGGGGACCATCAGCCCGGCTCATCTTAAACACTCAGGCGACCTTCTCAACCGCATCCGTAACCTCTCCATTCGTAACAAGAAACTAAGCAGTTTGGATGTGACTTCCCTCTTCACAAAAGTACCTACCAAAAAAAAAAAAAAAAAAAAAAAAAAAAAAAAAAAAAAAAAAAAAAAAAGCCATCGAGGTTCTACGACGTAAAGTCAACCAGGACCTTAATCTTCCTTTACCTCCCGGAGATTTTGTTGACCTGTGTTAACTTCAACTGTTTTTCTTTCAATAACAAGCTCTACAAACAAACCTACGGCATGGGAATGGGGTCCCCAATAAGTGCCGTCCTAGCCAACTTATACATGGAACACCTAGAGTCCGAACACTTCGCCAACATCATCCCTTCAAGCGTCACTTGGTTACGTTACGTGGACGATGTCCTCGTAATAACTCCAAAACGTTTTGATGTACGGGATCTTCAGGCAAGGCTCAACGCAGTTGAACCAGCGATTCAGTTTACACTAGAAGAAGAGTCCAATGACAAGCTACCTTTCCTCGACGTCCTCATTCACAAAGTAGACAACAACCTAAGATTTCAAGTTTATCGGAAACCCACCAATAAAAATGATCTCACACACTTCTATTCCAGTCAAGATACCAAGACCAAAAGAGGCATCATCATCGGGTTTTTCCTAAGAGCATACCGAATTTGTAGTCCTGAGTTTCTTGACGAGGAATGTACTTACATTCACCAAACATTCACTGAGTTTACAATTTCCTTCTTTTTCATCAAGACTGCAAGAAAAGAGCTCTTCAGATCATCAATTCTCCACGCATCAACACCGCTCCCAACAAAGTTATAATTCTTCCCAACAGCCAGGTTGCACTAAACGTCTCAAAGTACTTTCACAAGCTAACACCAGAGTCGCCATCGCTTCTACCACTTCAAT
This sequence comes from Cherax quadricarinatus, assembly GCF_026875155.1. Classification (NCBI taxonomy): domain Eukaryota; kingdom Metazoa; phylum Arthropoda; class Malacostraca; order Decapoda; family Parastacidae; genus Cherax; species Cherax quadricarinatus. The sequence continues at coordinate 23,757,741 of NC_069484.1, read as the reverse complement.
TAAGATCTAACCAGGACAAAACCCAAGCACCACGAACCAGTCAATGCAGGAGTTTACACTATACCCTGTGGAGGCTGTGACAAGATCTACGTAGGTGAAACAGCAAGAAACCTCGACACCCGCCTCAATGAACACATTTACGCATGTAGGAACGACAACTTAAACAACGCCTGTGTACAACACCGGAATTCCACCAATCATCTCATGAAATTCAGAGACGCCCAATTAGTGATTAAGAAACTAATTTCCGCACACGCAAGTGCCTTGAATCAGCACTGATCGCTGTTTCGAATACAATTAAACAAAACAACGGCAGCTTCACCATCTCCGAAGTCTTAGCAAGAATCCTCCTGAAAACAGTAAACCCTGCCATCACATAGTCTCTCCTGTTATACTACACACAGCACAGAGATGTAACACTGAAACAAGCTGCCTCTTTCCAGTCTATATTTGTCCAACCTATTTTTATGTTACCCAAGTAATAGCTTTTATATCCTTTTACTCATGTACGAATTAATTGCTCTACCATATTGTATTACTTTTGTCACTACCACTACTACTACCACTAGTGAACATCGAAATGGTACCTCACTAGTATTCACCTCACTCTGTTCCTATATATACCATCTGTGTCCATGTATTGTTTGTAATGGCTTGATAAAGCTCCTGGAGAGCGAAACGTTGCCACAATAAATGTCACATTAGTTGCACTTGTGTCCTTTTACTTTACATATTGTCGGTAATTCTACCAACTTTATTACAACTTTCACTTGACTCCAATGGAAATAAGTAACATAGATTTTATTTTTTTCAACAAGTCGGCCGTCTCCCACCGAGGCAGGGTGACCCAAAAAGAAAGAAAATCCCCAAAAAGAAAATACTTTCATCATCATTCAACACTTTCACCTCACTCACTGTACATAATCACTGTTTTTGCAGAGGTGCTCAAACACAACAGTTTAGAAGCATATACGTATAAAGATCCACAACATATTAAGCAAGGTAATTTACACTACATATTATAATTGTACCTGTCTAACCCCTCAAGGAAGGTTCCTTGATATTGGTGAGAGGCTCTTGATTTAGGGAATTGGATCTGTGCTCCAGTTCCCCGAATGAAGCCTGAATGCCTTCCACATCCCCCCCCCCAGGCGCTGTATAATCCTCCGGGTTTAGCGGTTCCCCCTTGATTATAATAATAATAATAATATCCCTGTCTAAATAAAGTTAAACTGCAAGAAGACCTACTGGCCCATGATAGGCGGGTCCACAGCCAATCCCTTGTTGAGGTAACTATCAACTATTTACCCACCTCGAGGAATATATTAGCAGAATTTAACATTTCCAGGGATTACTTAGACCTGTCGCGGCTGTTCATCATATTTAGGGCTAAATATACCTTTTTTTTTTTTAAGTATGTGTGACCTAGTTTAACTTCAGATAAGGAAATTGGTATTTGTAGTTAGGTTAGGTAAGGTTTGTCAGGAAACAGAACAAATGTTTCCTGACCGAGGCCTTCCGCTGGCTTACCGGTCCACTCCTTTAAAAGTAATGATAATTTATAACGATATTTATTTGTAGTGTCACAGCCAACGTAGTAAAATGAGGATAGGTTGAAATCGAAGTCAGATTTTCTTTCCTAGAATTTGTGTATTGATTCAACTCTGGGATTACACCTTTTTTGTGTATTCCGGGGAAAACCCGGTGTTACGTGCACCAGAATTATACCGAGAGGTGTTATAAGAACATAAGAACGAAGGAAATAAATGGTATAAAATACCGACACAATGGAAATATAAACACAAATGCAGTATAATGTGATCCTTTATTGACAACGTTTCACCCACACAGTGGGTTTTTTCAAGTCACACACGGATCTACCTGGGGTTGGAAGGTACGAGAGTATTTATAGTCAGAATGTTGAGGTCAGGTAGAGAATGCTGCATCTGATGATCTACCGGGTGGGGTTATAGAGTCTTGGGTAGCTTGGCAGGGGTATTGGACAAGTTGTAGACCTTCTGCAGTGTTCTTATGTGGGATAAGAACACTGCAGAAGGTCTACAACTTGTCCAATACCCCTGCCAAGCTACCCAAGACTCTATAACCCCACCCGGTAGATCATCAGATGCAGCATTCTCCACCTGACCTCAACATTCTGACCATAAATACTCTCGTACCTTCCAACCCCAGGTAGATCCGTGTGTGACTTGAAAAAACCCACTGTGTGGGTGAAACGTTGTCAATAAAGGATCACATTATACTGCATTTGTGTTTATATTTCCATAAGAACGAAGGAACACTGCAGAAGGCCTACTGGCCCATGCGAGGCAGGTCCAAGTCTCCTGCCGGCTTAAGCCAATGCACCCAGCCTAGTCAGGTCAGGTCACATTGACTTAGGGAGGAACACGGCAACCGACCTGGTAGCACAAGCTGTCAGGTCCAACTCACCCACCCACATCCACTCATGTATTTATCCAACTTATTTTTAAAGCTACACAACGTACTGGCCTCTATAACTGTACTTGGAAATATAAACACAAATGCAGTATAATGTGATCCTTTATTGACAACGTTTCACCCACACAGTGGGCTTTCTCAAGTCACACACGGATCTACCCCCTGCCAAGCTACCCAAGACTCTATAACCCCACCCGGTAGATCATCAGCTGCAGCATTCTCCACCTGACCTCAACATGACTATAAATACTCTCGTACCTTCCAACCCCAGGTAGATCCGTGTGTGACTTGAGAAAGCCCACTGTGTGGGTGAAACGTTGTCAATAAAGGATCACATTATACTGCATTTGTGTTTATATTTCCATTGTGTCGGTATTTTATACCATTTATTTCCATAACTGTACTTGGGAGTTTGTTCCACTCATCCACAACTCTATTACCAAACCAGTACTTTCCTATATCCTTCCTGAATCTGAATTTTTCCAACTTAAAACCATTGCTGCGAGTCCTGTTTAGGCTAGATATTTTAAGCACGCTATTTACATCCCCTTTATTTATTCCTGTCTTCCATTTATACACCTCAATCATATCCCCCCTAATTCTACGTCTTTCTAGAGAGTGCAGATTCAGGGCCCTTAGTCTATCCTCATAGGGAAGGTTTCTGATACATGGGATCAACTTTGTCATCCTCCTTTGTACATTTTCCAGAGAATTTATATCCATTCTGTAATACGGTGACCAAAACTGTGCAGCATAATCTAAATGAGGCCTAACCAGAATTATACCGAGAGGTGTTACGTTCACCAGAATTATACGAGGGGTTTGTTACCTGCACCAGAATTATACCGAGAGGTGTTACCTGCACCAGAATTATACCGAGAGGTGTTACCTGCACCAGAACTATACCGAGAGGTGTTACCTGCACCAGAATTATACCGAGAGGTGTTACGTGCACCAGAATTATACCGAGAGGTGTTACCTGCACCAGAATTATACCGAGAGGTGTTACGTGCACCAGAATTATACCGAGAGGTGTTACCTGCACCAGAATTATACCGAGAGGTGTTACCTGCACCAGAATTATACCGAGAGGTATTACGTGCACCAGAATTATACCGAGAGGTGTTACCTGCACCAGAATTATACCGAGAGGTGTTACTGCACCAGAATTATACCGAGAGGTGTTACCTGCACCAGAATTATACGAGAGGTGTTACCTGCACCAGAATTATACCGAGAGGTGTTACGTGCACCAGAATTATACCGAGAGGTGTTACGTGCACCAGAATTATACCGAGAGGTGTTACGTGCACCAGAATTTATACCGAGAGGTGTTACGTGCACCAGAATTATACCGAGAGGTGTTACGTGCACCAGAATTATACCGAGAGGTGTTACGTGCACCAGAATTATACCGAGAGGTGTTACCTGCACCAGAATTATACCGAGAGGTGTTACGTTCACCAGAATTATACCGAGAGGTGTTACGTGCACCAGAATTATACCGAGAGGTGTTACCTGCACCAGAATTATACCGAGAGGTGTTACCTGCACCAGAATTATACCGAGAGGTGTTACCTGCACCAGAATTATACCGAGAGGTGTTTACGTGCACCAGAATTATACCGAGAGGTGTTACTTTGCACCAGAATTATACCGAGAGGTGTTACGTGCACCAGAATTATACCGAGAGGTTTGTTACGTGCACCAGAATTATACCGAGAGGTGTTACGTGCACCAGAATTAAAACCGAGAGGTGTTACGTGCACCAGAATTATACCGAGAGGTGTTACCTGCACCAGAATTATACCGAGAGGTGTTACGTTCACCAGAATTATACCGAGAGGTGTTACGTGCACCAGAATTATACCGAGAGGTGTTACCTGCACCAGAATTACACCGAGAGAGGTGTTACGTTCACCAGAATTATACCGAGAGGTGTTACGTGCACCAGATTATACCGAGAGGTGTTACCTGCACCAGAATTATACCGAGAGGTGTTACCTGCACCAGAATTATACCGAGAGGTGTTACCTACACCAGAATTATACCGAGAGGTATACATCTATATATACCGAAAGGTCTACCTACTTACCTGGAGTCTTCCTGGAGGGTATTCCGGGGATCAACGCCCCCGCGGCCACGTACATGACCAGGCCTCCCGGTGGATCAGGGTCTGATCAACGAGGCTGTTACTTCTGGCCGCACGCAATCCAACGTACGAACCACAGCCCGGCTGATCCAGCACCGGCTTTAAGTACGTGTCCAGGGATGGAACAGTACAACAAATTTTGCCGATAGTTGATACCCAGTTGTCGGCCGATACCTGGAGAGGCCCGGTCTGTTACCGCACCGATAAGTTCCTATAATTATTTTTGTTATTATAATGTTTATGTTCCATATATAAGGGAATGCTTATTGTGTTATATGTATTAAATAACACGAGAAGAGTAAATATTAAATAACTTATCTGAGATGATAATGTTATTATTTGGCCTATTGTGTTAGTTACTGCTTGTTAAAGGTACTTGTCGATAGCCCGCGCGTGTGTGGACTCACCTGTTTGTGGTTGCAAGAGTTGATTGACAGCTCCTGGACCCGCCTTTTCGCTGGTCGCTACTAGTTTGTGTGTATGTGTGTACTCACCTAGTTGAAGTTGCAGGGGTCGAGTCCTAGCTCCTGGCCCCGCCTCTTCACTGGTCGCTACTAGGTCACTCTCCCTGAGCCGTGAGCTTTATCATACCTCTGCTTAAAGCTATGTATGGATCCTGCCTCCACTACATCGCTTCCCAAACTATTCCACTTACTACTCTGTGGCTGAAGAAATACTTCCTAACATCCCTGTGATTCATCTGTGTCTTCAACTTCCAACTGTGTCCCCTTGTTGTTGTGTCCAATCTCTGGAACATCCTGTCTTTGTCCACCTTGTCAATTCCTCTCAGTATTTTGTATGTCGTTATCAGGTCTTCCCTATCTCTCCTGTCCTCCAGTGTCGTCAGGTTGATTTCCCTTAACCTTTTCCCCGTAGGACATACCTCTTAGCTCGGGGCTAGTCTTGTTGCAAACCTTTTCACTTTTTCTAGTTTCTTTACGTCTTGGCTAGGTGTGGTTCCCAACTGGTGCCGCATACTCCAATATGGGCCTAATACACGGTGTACAGGGTCCCGAAATTTCCCTTTAAAATGCGGAAAAGCTTGGTAGTAGTG
>NC_069484.1:23725982-23751578 GCF_026875155.1 Cherax quadricarinatus | reverse complement strand
GAAAGGGGGGGGAGGACATGCATCCTTCTCGGCAGTGCATTAAAGGGGGGCGTTGAAGATGTTTAATGCCCGCCGTCTGCAGTCTTGATGAACATAAACATCGGGATCAAGAAACTTTCACCCGACGTGATTTCCCCTATTCCCCAAAAAGTACCTACTACACAACCCATCAAATCTTGCGCAGGACAATGGACGATTACTGATTTTCCCATTAGCCACCGTTTTCTCGCCCTTTTGAACTATGTGTTGGCTTTCGTGTTTTTTTTCGAAAATCGCCCTTTCAGCAGACTTTTGGACTCCCATGGGTTCGCCACTCAGTGCGGTCTGGCCGAACCATAATGGAACATCAAAGCGAACGTTTCTCCACCATTTTTCCCTTTCGTCTGTCACGGGCTCCTTATGTTGAACACTTATGCACATATGGGAACTTTTTAGGAAACGTTTCGCCACACAGGGGGCTTCTCAGTCCAATACAAAGAGGAAGGCGAAGGAAAGGAGGAGTATGAGGTAATCAGTCCCTCAACCTGGAGCGATGGTTCAGCCATAATCTTGTAAAATTTTACAGCATGGGGCCCGTAGACGTGGTTTTAATACTGAGTGAGGGAGTAAAGCAGGCGGAGGGGGGATCATATGGTACTCCACGTCAAAGGAGGTCTTTGTCCAAAGGTTGAACAAGCGTTGAAGATTCTTTGAAGAAGATCCCATGATGCTGAGTGTTGACAGTTGTGATAAAATGGTTTAAAAAAACCGATCGGGGATCTTCTTAAAAAGAATTCTTCAACGCTTTTTAAACCTTTGACAAAGACCTACTTCGATTAGTGGTGATACCTTTTGACCCGCCCCCGTCTGTTTAAAGTCACCTCACGAAGTTGAGACACTTATGAGATATGGAAAACTTTATTCAGGAAACGTTTCCCACACAGTGGCTTTATCAGTCCAAACAAAGAGGAAGGCGTAAGGGGGGAGGGGAAAGAGGTAACAGTCCCCCCAACCCGGATTACTAGTGGATGGTACCACATGACCCGCCCCCCCCCATCTGCTTACGTCACCTCCTACAGTATATAAGCCAGTCTACGGTTTTTTGCTTACTTCTACAAGATTTAGGCTGAACACATGACTCCAGGTGAGGGGCTGTTTTCCTCTTCCCCCTCCCTTTCGCCCTTCCCCTTTGTATTGGATGAGAAGCCCCGTGTGGGGAAACGTTTTTTGAATAAAGATTTCCATATGTGCATAATGTCTCAATCTTAATTGTCGGTTTTTCAAACCCTTTTCACCTGCGGACACTGCAATCATGGGATCTTGTTTAAAAAATTCTTAACACTTGTTCAACCTTTGGACAAAAACCTCTTCGAAAGTGGGTGGGACCACTATGACCCGCCCCCATCGCTTCCGTCACCTCACTACAGTATATAAGCCACGTCTATGGGCCTATGCTGTACATTCTACAAGATTGATGGACTGAAACACATCGACTCCAGGTTGAGGACTGATTACCTCATTCTCCTCCTCTCCTTACGCCTTCCTCTTTGTATTGGACTGATGAAGCCACTGTGTGGCGAAACGTTTCCGGAATAAAGATTTCTATATGCTGCATAAGTGTCTCAATCTTCAACTTGTCGGTTTTTCAAACCATTCATCACAACTGTCGGACACTGCAGCATCATGGGATCTTGTTACAAAAAATTCTTCAACACTTGTTCAACCTTTGGACGAAGACCTACTTCGACTAGTGGATGGTACCACTATGACCCCGCCTCCATCTGCTTCACGTCACCTCACTACAGTATATAAGCCACGTCTACGGCCCTATGCTGTACATTCTACAAGATTGATGGACTGAACACATTTGACTCCAGGTTGAGGGACTGATTACTCATTCTCCTCCTCTCCTTACGCCTTCCTCTTTGTATTGGACTGATGAAGCCACTGTGTGGCGAAACGTTTCCGGAAATAAAGATTTCCTATATGCTGCATAAGTGTCTCAATCTTCAACTTGTCGGTTTTTCAAACCATTCATCACAACTGTCGGACACTGCAGCATCATGGGATCTTGTTACAAAAATTCTTCAACACTTGTTCAACCTTTGGACGAAGACCTACTTCGACTAGTGGATGGTACCACTATGACCCCGCCTCCATCTGCTTCGTCACCTCACTACAGTATATAAGCCACGTCTACGGTCCTATGCTGTACATTCTACAAGATTGATGGACTGAACACATCGACTCCAGGTTGAGGGACTGATTACCTCATTCTCCTCCTCTCCTTACGCCTTCCTCTTTGTATTGGACTGATGAAGCCACTGTGTGGCGAAACGTTTCCTGAATAAAGATTTCCATATGCTGCATAAGTGTCTCAATCTTCAACTTGTCGGTTTTTCAAACCATTCATCACAAGTCACCTCACTACAGTATATAAGCCACGTCTACGGCCCTATGCTGTACATTCTACAAGATTGTGGATGAACACATCGACTCCAGGCTGAGGGACTGATTACCTCATACCCCTCCTTTCCTTACGCCTTCCTCTTTGTTTGGACTGATGAAGCCACTGTGTGGCGAAACGTTTCCTGAATAAAGATTCCCATATGCTGCATAAGTGTCTCAATCTTCAACTTGTCGGTTTTTTAAAACCCATTCATCACAACTGTCAGACACTGCAGCATCATGGGATCTTCTTACAAAGAATTCTTCAACGCTTGTTCAACCTTTGGAAAAAGACCTACTTCGATTAGTGGATGATACCACTATGATCCTGCCTCCGTCTGCTTCAAGTCACCTCACTACAGTATATAAGCCACGTCTACGGCCCTATGTGGTACATTCTAAAAAGATTGATGGACTGAACACATCGACTCCAGGCTGAGGGACTGATTTCCCTTTCATACTCTTCCTTTTCCTTACGCCTTCCTCTTTGTATTGGACTGATAAACCCACTGTGTGGGCGAAATTTTCCCTGAAATAAAGATTCCCATATGCTGCATAAGTGTCTCAATCTTAACTTGTCGGTTTTTCAAACCTTCATCCATACTGCATATGTGTTTTTATTTCACTGTTTTCGGTTTTGATACCATTTTTTTCCCAACAGAGAAGTTGGTAGAAGCAGAAGAGATGTGAAGACGATGTAATCAATCCATCATCCTTGAAGATTTAATTTTGAGGTGGTCAGTCCCTCAGCTGGAGAAGAGTATTGTTCCATAGTCGGGAAAACATTGTGATGTCATTGAAGTTCATCATTTAAAGCATTGCATCATATGTTTTATATTCTCACAAGATTCATTAGTGTTACGTAGCCCACGCAACTGATGTTTATATTGCCTTTATGCAGCAACACATTTTTCACACATTTTCTTTAAGAAAAACACCAACCATTCACCTCAAAAATATAAACTTGCACAGCATAAACACTATGAACATTAAAATGGTATAAAATACCGACAGATTGTTAGGTAAGACACATATGCAACAGTTGGGTTATCTTTATTTCGAAACGTTTCGCCTACACAGTAGGCTTCTTCAGTCGAGTACAGAAAAGTTGGTATTTTATACCATTTTAATGTTCATTCTGTCAGACACTGCAACACAAGGGTATCTTGGTACAGACCATCAACTTCGACAACCTCTACTAGTGAGAACGGCTGGGTTTGAGAGGGACCTGCCCTCCCAAAGCAACCTACGTCTCACCTCCTGGCACTATTTAAGGCTCCATCCTGTCACTTCGACTTCATATTGTTTCAGACAACGGAACAATGCTCTTCTCCAGACTGAGGGACTGACCACCTCAAAACTTTAAGGGTGATGGACTGATTACATCGTCTTCAAGTATCTTCTGCTTCTATCAACTTTTCTGTACTCGACTGAAGAAGCCTACTGTGTAGGCGAAACGTTTCGAAATAAAGATACCTAACTGTTGCATATGTGTCTTACCTAACATAAACACCTATGACTGCTGGAACAATAATGGTCAGCGAGACTGCGTGTGGTAAGAAACAACTACCTTCTATGACTGCTGGAACAATATTGGTCAGCGAGACTGAGTGTTGTAAGAAACAACTACCTTCTATGACTGCTGGAACAATATTGGTCAGCGAGACTGAGTGTGGTAAGAAACAACCACCTTCTATGTCTGGAACAATAATGGTCAGTCAGACTGTGATTGTGGTAAGAAACACACTGCCACAAGCCTGTTGGAACCTGTTGTGACACGTAGCTCTATATTGAAAAAATAGAGCTAACAAACAATTATAACCATGATATTCATTATCATTGACCTAAAATTAGTTGGAAATTGTTACTGTGGTCACGGAAGCATTTTGGTTGTAGATGAATGGTTCACGGAACCGACATGTTGATAAATTAGACACATGTGCAACTCTTTGGTATCTTTATTAAGGAAACGTTTCGCCACACAGTGGCTTCATCAGTCCATACAAAGGAGTTGCACATGTGTCTAATTTATCAGCATTTTGGTTGTTCAAGATACATAATACAACTTATACAGACCATAGCTAATATCAGTATGATACTATGTAGATAGCTCCTGGGTATGCAGAGCATTTCCCGTAACATAAGTTAATTTTGTCACAGGATGCGACCCACACCAGTCGGCTAACACCCAGGTACCTATTTTACTGCTAAGTGAATAGGGACAGCAGGTGTCTTAAAGAAACGCATCAGATGTTTCTACCTGTACAGGAGATCGAACCACGGACCTCAGTTTGTGAGATGAGTGCGCTACCAACCGAGCTACTGGACTACCTGGTTAACAACAGATGAGTGAGACTCGGGTAGTGTCGTTGAGGCTAGAACTTTGGATATCTTTAATTATACATTGGACGAGTATGAGTGGGTGTGAGTGGGGCTTGCCTAGCACGGGTCAATAGACTTGCTGCTGCAGTGCCATAAACCTTGGGAATAAAAACCGAGAAGTTGGTTTGGAAAAACACGTAAACAAACCCTAGCACATTAGGAAACGTTTCGGTCCTGGGACCTTGATTAAGGCCTGGCCCATGGCCGGACTCCGAGAGGAGTGAAACTCTCGAAACTTCAAAGGTAGAGCCTCAGGACCGAAACGTTTTCTAATATGTCCTATTGTTTGTTCACGTGTTTTTCTAAACCAACTTGTTGCAGTGTTTATTTTTCTGCGTTATGTTATAGGTGTGGGTGTTAGGTAAGACACACATGCAACAGTTAGGTATTAGGTATCTTTATTTCGAAACGTTTCGCCTACACAGTAGGCTTCTTCAGTCTGAAACAGACTATGGAACAATACTCTTCTCCAGACTGAGGGACTGACCACCTCAAAACTTCAAGGGTGATGGACTGATTACATCGTCTTCAAGTATCTTCTGCTTCTATCAACTTTTCTGTACTCGACTGAAGAAGCCTACTGTGTAGGCGAAACGTTTCGAAATAAAGATACCTAACTGTTGCATATGTGTCTTACCTAACAACCTGTCGGTATTTTATACCATTTTAATGTTCACAGGTGTGGGAAAATCTAACACTTCTGTGCTCTTTAACTCTGTTAGACAGAGAGCGGCCACTTTCACCAAATTATTGGGGAGGACAAGAAGAGCAGAAAATAAAGACATAAATAGCAGAAGAGGTACATACTAGATTACTGCGAAGGATGTTAGGTTGGTGAAGAGTAAGTTTGATGTCTAAGAAACGGAGAGAGTTGTTGAGAAGCCATACCACAGTTGGGGTTAGAATCCGCGATTGGAGAGTCACACAACTCCAGACCGACGCCTTAGCCACTGGTCCAGCGGTTTGTAGTTTTGTGACTGATCGCCGCAGGTTCTAACCCCACCCGTGGTATGGTTTGTTTGCAATCGTGTCGTTACGATTTCGTGATTCATGTTTGTTGAGATCAGAAAAACTGAAAATATGGAGAAGGCAAAGAACAGGAGGTTTCATAGGGTTGGATTTGAGTGGGACTTGCCCACGAGTTAGTGAATTTATCAGAGGTTATTGTTGGGGTAGCACTAAAGTACACAAGAACTAAAGTAGGTTGGACAAATACTTTGTTAGTGAAGATTGAGACACTTGAGCAACTTATGGGAATCTTTATTGAAGAAACGTTTCGCCACACAGTGGCTTCATCAGTCCATACATACAAAGAGTGATGCATGGAGAGGAGTAGTTTGAGGTAATGAGTCCCTCAGCCTGGAGTCGATGTGTTCAGTCCATCAATCTTGTAGAAAGTACAACATAGGGCCGTAGCAGTGGCTTATATACTGTAGTCAGGTGAGGTGAAGCAGGAGGAGGCGGGATCACAGTGGGACCATCTACTAGTGTAAGTAGGTCTTCGTCCAAAGGTTGGACAAGTGTAGAATAATTCTTTGTATCAAGATCCCATGATGTTGCAGTGTCTGACAGATGCCTCAATTTTCAACTTGTCGGTTTTAAACCATTTATCACATCTGTCAGACTGACCACTTTTTCTCCATGGTAGATGAACTGATTACATCCTCTATTTCATTTCTACTGCTTCTGTATCTGACTGAAGAAGTCGACTGTGTAGGTGAAACATTTCATCAATAAAGATACCCAACTGTTTCACATGTGTCTTAATCATCAACTTGTCAGTATTTTATACCATTTACGTACTTGCCGGTGTTATATGCTACCTTTATATTCATATTTTGAGTTATTGGTCTCTGTGCGTCAAGCAAAACAGTTTTTACAGGACACGAGAGCCGCAATGTTTTTAGAATTTATCTAAAGTTTTTTGCACCGCACCAAAGCTACAACTGATCTCGGTACTACGTGCAACCTTTACCTTGGGTGGGTTTCGAGAGTTTTCCTACCCCCGCAGCCCTGCCTTGGGCCAAGCTTATCTGGTGTTTGCCTAATCAACGCTGCTTTACTCAGTGGTCACTTTATTAGGTACACCCATCTAGTACTGGGTAGGTCCCTTGTCCCATGCCTACGTGGCATGGATTCAACAAGGTACTGGAAACATTCCTTAGAGATTCTGGTCTATGTTGACATACCATCACACAGTTGCCGCAGATTTGTTGGTTGCACATTTATGCTGCGAATTTCATGTTCTACCACATCCCAAAGGTTTTTGTTCCCCCAGAAATTACGATTCTTTTGACCAGGCAACGTTTTACCAATCATTGACTGTCTGGGGACTGGCCCCGTAGTACCTGTTTCTACTTTCTAGTAACTGTCATGGTAGCATCCGTGTTCCGTGTTCGTACCTCCTAGTAACTGTCATGGTAGCTTCCGTGTTCCTGCCTCCTAGCAACTTTCATTGTTGCACCTGTCTTCCTCCTAGCAACTGCCATCGTAACACCCTTGATCTTCCTAGCAACTTTTTTGGTAGCTCCTTTGTTTCTCCTAGCAACTTTCATGGTAGCACCTGTGTTCCTCCTAGCAACTTTCATGGTAGCACCTTTGTTCCTCCTAGCAGCTTTCACGGTAGCACCTGTGTTCCTCCTAGCAACTTTCATGGTAGCACCTTTGTTCCTCCTAGCAACTTCATGGTAGCACCTTTGTTCCTCCTAGCAACTTTCATGGTAGCACATTTGTTCCTCCTAGCAGCTTTCATGGTAGCACCTTTGTTCCTCCTAGCAACTTTCATGGTAGCACCTGTGTTCCTCCTAGCAACTGCCATCGTAGCACCTGTTTTTCCAGCAGCCCCTCAGGAAGTGTCAGGGCTGGGAGGCCCTAGCAAGCATCCTGCGCCAGCTCCCTGGCGCTTAAAGTGGATGTCTCACTCCACTTCCAGCTACTGCCTTCACTACCCACACTTCTCTAGGTCTAGGAGCCACCCCAGGCTACCCAACACTTCTCTAGGTCTAGGAGCCACCCCAGGCTACCCAACACTTCTCTAGGTCTAGGAGCCACCCCAGGCTACTCAACACTTCTCTAGGTCTAGGAGCCCCCAGGCTACCCCAAACACTTCTCTAGGTCTAGGAGCCCCCCCAGGCTACCCAACACTTTCTCTAGGTCTAGGAGCCACCCCAGGCTACCCAACACTTCTCTAGGTCTAGGAGCCACCCCAGGCTACCCAACACTTCTCTAGGTCTAGGAGCCACCCCAGGCTACCCAACACTTCTCTAGGTCTAGGAGCCACCCCAGGCTATCTAACACACTTACATAGTCTAGGAATCACCCCAGGCTACCTAACACTTACCTAGTCTAGGAACCACCTCAGGCTACCTAACACTTTTTCTTGGTTAGATATCCCCAGTCTACTGATTCTTATTTCTTATCTCTACCTTTCAATTGTACAATAAGCTTTCTTACAGAGGGTCTTCCTTTATAGCGATTTTTCGTAAATGCTATTAAAAGGTGCATATTCAGAATTAAGTACGTAATAGAAAGGTTTTTCCATGTACTCTTCAGTTCTGGATGTACTTTGATAATTGTAGTTACTAAAAATCTTACTGTTTGAGGAACCTTGAGAGAGACTGACTATTGTTCAATCATATTTCCCATAATGTACGTCTTTAAAGGTAGTATAGGAGTTTCAGTCTACGTCTGTTAAGGTAGTACATGGCTTTCAGTCTACGTCTGTTAAGGTAGTACATGGCTTTCAGTCTACGTCTGTTAAGGTAGTACATGGCTTTCAGTCTACGTCTGTTAAGGTAGTACTTTGGCTTTCAGTCTACGTCTGTTAAGGTAGTACATGGCTTTCAGTCTACGTCTGTTAAGGTATTTACATGGTTTTCAGTCTACGTCTGTTAAGGTAGTACATGGCTTTCAGTCTACGTCTGTTAAGGTAGTACATGGCTTTCAGTCTACGTCTGTTAAGGTAGTACAGGGTTTTCAGTATACGTCTGTTAAGGTAGTACAGGGCTTTCAGTCTACGTCTGTCAAGGTACTACAGGGCTTTCAGTCTACGTCTGTTAAGGTAGTAAATGGCTTTGTCTACGCCTGTCAAGGTAGTACAGGGCTTTCAGTCTACGTCTGTTAAGGTAGTACAGGGCTATCAGTCTACGTCTGTCAAGGTAGTACAGGGCTTTGTCTACGTCTGTTAAGGTAGTACAGAGCTATCAGTCTACGTCTGTCAAGGGAGTACAGGGCTTTCAGTCTGCGTCTGTCAGGGTTGTACAGGGCTCTGTATCTACGTCTTTCAAGGTAGCACATGACGCACTGTACGTCTGTCAAGGTAGCACATGTACAAGACTCCTCGAGTCCTATTGTTCATTGTTTTAAGAAATATGGTTTGGTTATAGCCTAGTATGGGCCCACAAGGGAAGCATCAGGGGTTAGATCCCCATGTAGAGGCGTATGAGCAAGTCTCCCCGGCACCTTCTGTCTTCACTTGGTAGTGAATATGTACATGTGGGTTAATTGTCTCTTATTTCGTCGTATCCCAGGGAAGTGGACCTCGTGCTACATAATGGTTCACATTGTGACTGGTGTCACATAGTGGTTCACACAGTGATTGGTGTCACATGTGGTTCACAGTGATTGGTGTCACATAGTGGTTCACACAGTGATTGGTGTCACATGTGGTTCACACAGTGATTGGTGTCACATAGTGGTTCACACAGTGACTGGTGTCACATAGTTCACACAGTGATTGGTGTCACATAGTGGTTCACACAGTGATTGGTGTCACATAGTGGTTCACACAGTGATTGGTGTCACATGTGGTTCACACAGTGATTGGTGTCACATAGTGGTTCACACAGTGATTGGTGTCACATAGTGGTTCACACAGTGATTGGTGTCACATGTGGTTCACACAGTGACTGGTGTCACATGTGGTTCACACAGTGATTGGTGTCACATGTGGTTCACACAGTGATTGGTGTCACATGTGGTTCACACAGTGACTGGTGTCACATGTGGTTCACACAGTGACTGGTGTCACATAGTGGTTCACACAGTGACTGGTGTCACATGTGGTTCACACAGTGATTGGTGTCACATGTGGTTCACACAGTGATTGGTGTCACAGTGGTTCACACAGTGATTGGTGTCACATGTGGTTCACACAGTGATTGGTGTCACATGTGGTTCACAGTGATTGGTGTCACATGTGGTTCACACAGTGACTGGTGTCACATGTGGTTCACAGTGACTAGTGTCACATGTGGTTCACACAGTGACTGGTGTCACATGTGGTTCACACAGTGACTGGTGTCACATAGTGGTTCACACAGTGATTGGTGTCACATGTGGTTCACACAGTGATTGGTGTCACATGTGGTTCACACAGTGATTGGTGTCACATGTGGTTCACACAGTGACTGGTGTCACATGTGGTTCACACAGTGACTGGTGTCACATGTGGTTCACACAGTGACTGGTGTCACATAGTGGTTCACACAGTGATTGGTTTTCACATGTGGTTCACACAGTGATTGGTGTCACATGTGGTTCACACAGTGATTGGTGTCACATGTGGTTCACACAGTGATTGGTGTCACATGTGGTTCACACAGTGATTGGTGTCACATAGTGGTTCACACAGTGACTGGTGTCACATGTGGTTCACACAGTGATTGGTGTCACATGTGGTTCACACAGTGATTGGTGTCACATGTGGTTCACACAGTGATTGGTGTCACATGTGGTTCACACAGTGATTGGTGTCACATGTGGTTCACACAGTGATTGGTGTCACATAGTGGTTCACACAGTGATTGGTGTCACATAGTGGTTCACACAGTGATTGGTGTCACATAGTGGTTCACACAGTGATTGGTGTCACATAGTGGTTCACACAGTGATTGGTGTCACATAGTGGTTCACACAGTGATTGGTGTACATAGTGGTTCACACAGTGATTGGTGTCACATAGTGGTTCACACAGTGATTGGTGTCACATAGTGGTTCACACAGTGATTGGTGTCACATAGTGGTTCACACAGTGATTGGTGTCACATAGTGGTTCACACAGTGATTGGTGTCACATGTGGTTCACACAGTGATTGGTGTCACATAGTGGTTCACACAGTGATTGGTGTCACATAGTGGTTCACACAGTGATTGGTGTCACATAGTGGTTCACACAGTGATTGGTGTCACATAGTGGTTCACACATAACTTAAATTGCCAGGCATACCATCTAAAGGGGACAAAAAGATACAAAACATCCAGGCCATGGGAAAACCTGGGTAGCCACAGCCACTCAAGAGGGAGAGGTTTTTTAGTGCCAGGAAGGAAAAAAAACTGGCAGGGAATGGCAGAAATCGTACACCAAATCCAGTCATTCCTGGAGTGGAACCACAGTCGATGGCCTCCACTCCAAACCAACAGATACAGATACTAATGCCGGAAAAAAAATCCCCCCCAGTACCAACAATACCACCAGTCCGATAACATTCTTCTTTGCAAATATACAGGGTCTAAAGCCAGCAATAAACAACAAAATACCTTTCATCCGTGGACTGCTTGCAGAGGCAAAGGCAATGTTCGCGGCTTTCACTGAGACCCACATAAAGGATCACTTGGACAACGAATATGGATCCCAGGTTACAACCTATACAGATGTGACAGAGTGAACAGCAAAAGGGGGGGTTGGCTGTACATTGCAGAGTCACTTGTTTGCACAGAACTGCTTAATGCCTCAAATGACGTAGTGGAAGTTTTAGCAGTAAAGGTCGAGAACCAAAACCTAGTCATTGCGGTAGTCTACAAGCCTCCGGATGCAACATCCAGCAATTCCAGGAACAGCTGTTAAAAATTGACCACTGTCTGGAAAATCTTCCAGCTCCTGCACCCAACATCTTGCTCCTGGGGATTTCAACTTAAGGCACCTAAAATGGGAGGAATATAGCAAATAATATTGTTGCAGTAATAACACCAGGAGCAGCTCTGATGAAAACTCACACTCACACGAGCTTTTAAATCTCTGCACAAAATTCAATTTAAACCAGCAAATAATAGAGCCTACTAGACTGGAGAATACACTAGGACCTCATCTTCACTAACAATGATGATCTGATAAGAAATGTCACATATCAAAAACAATATACTCAGATCACAACATAATTGAGGTTCAGACATGTATGCGTGGAGCCTCAGACCGACAAAATGAGACTAGTCACGAGGGAGCATTCACCAAATTCAACTTCAATAACAAAAACATAAAGTGGGACCAAGGTAAACCAAGTCCTAACCGATATAAGCTGGGAAGATATACTAAGCAAACACAGACCCAAACTTATGCCTAGAACAGATTAACTCGGTGGCACTCGATGTATGCACAAGGCTTATTCCTCTAAGAAAAAGGAGGAGTAGATGTAAAATAGAAAGAGACAGGCGCTCCCTTTACAGGCGACGGAAAAGAATAACAGAGCGGCTAAAAGAGGTCAATATATCAGAAATGCGCAGGGAGACACTGGTCAGAGAAATAGCAAGCATCGAACTTAAGCTAAAAGAATCCTTTAGGAGTCAGGAATCGCGGGAAGAACTAAAAGCCATAAATGAAATCGAAAGAACCCAAAGTATTTCTTCTCCTATGCCAAATCAAAATCGAGAACAACGTCCAGTATTGGGCCCCTACTTAAACAAGATGGGTCCTACACAGATGACAGCAAGGAAATGAGTGAGTACTCAAGTCCCAATATGACTCAGTTTTTAGCAAGCCGCTAACCAGACTGAGAGTCGAAGATCAAAATGAATTTTTTATGAGAGAGCCACAAAATTTGATTAACACAAGCCTATCCGATGTTATCCTGACGCCAAATGACTTCGAACAGGCGATAAATGACATGCCCATGCACTCTGCCCAGGGCCAGACTCATGGAACTCTGTGTTCATCAAGAACTGCAAAGAAGCCCCTATCACGAGCCTTTTCCATCCTATG
The DNA here is from genome assembly GCF_026875155.1 of Cherax quadricarinatus. Lineage (NCBI taxonomy): Eukaryota > Metazoa > Arthropoda > Malacostraca > Decapoda > Parastacidae > Cherax > Cherax quadricarinatus. The sequence goes on along the minus strand of NC_069484.1, from coordinate 23,738,797 downwards.
GAGAGGGGAGCATGGACACGGGGGTCGTCCCTCAGTTACTAAAAACAACAGACATAGCCCACTCTCACAAAGGGGGCAGTAAAGCAACAGCAAAGAACTACAGACCAATAGCACTAACATCCCATATCATAAAAATCTTTGAAAGGGTCCTAAGAAGCAAGTCACCACCCATCTAGAAACCCATCAGTTACACAACCAGGGGCAACATGGGTTTAGAACAGGTCGCTCCTGTCTGTCTCAACTATGGATCACAACGACAAGGTCCTAAATGCACTAGAAGACAAAAAGAATGCAGATGTAATATATACAGACTTTGCAAAAGCCTTCGACAAGTGTGACCATGGCGTAATAGCGCCACAAAATGCGCGCTAAAGGAATAACAGGAAAAGTTGGTCGATGGATCTATAATTTCCTCACTAACAGAACACAGAGAGTAGTCGTCAAACAGAGTAAAGTCCGAGGCAGCTACGGTGAAAAGCTCTGTTCCACAAGGCACAGTACTAGCTCCCATCTTGTTCCTCATCCTCATATCCGACATAGACAAGGATGTCAGCCACAGCACCGTGTCTTCCTTTGCAGATGACACCCGAATCTGCATGACAGTGTCTTCCATTGCAGACACTGCAAGGCTCCAGGCGGACATCAACCAAATCTTTCAGTGGGCTGCAGAAAACAATATGAAGTTCAACGATGAGAAATTTCAATTACTCAGATATGGTAAACATGAGGAAATTAAAAACTTCATCAGAGTACAAAACAAATTCTGGCCACAAAATAGAGCGAAACACAACGTCAAAGACCTGGGAGTGATTATGTCGGAGGATCTCACCTTCAAGGACCATAACATTGTATCAATCGCATCTGCTAGAAAAATGACAGGATGGATAATGAGAACCTTCAAAAACTAGGGAGGCCAAGCCCATGATGACACTCTTCAGGTCACTTGTTCTATCTAGGCTGGAATATTGCTGCACTCTAACAGCACCTTTCAAGGCAGGTGAAATTGCCGACCTAGAAAATGTACAGAGAACTTTCACGGCGCGCATAACGGAGATAAAACACCTCAATTACTGGGAGCGCTTGAGGTTTCTAAACCTGTATTCCCTGGAACGCAGGAGGGAGAGATACATGATTATATACACCTGGAAAATCCTGAGGGACTAGTACCGAACTTGCACACGAAAATCACTCACTACGAAGCAAAAGACTTGGCAGACGATGCACCATCCCCCCAATGAAAAGCAGGGGTGTCACTAGCACGTTAAGAGACCATACAATAAGTGTCAGGGGACCGAGACTGTTCAACTGCCTCCCAGCACACATAAGGGGGATTACCAACAGACCCCTGGCAGTCTTCAAGCTGGCACTGGACAAGCACCTAAAGGCAGTTCCTGATCAGCCGGGCTGTGGCTCGTACGTTGGTTTGCGTGCAGCCAGCAGCAACAGCCTGGTTGATCAGGCGCTGATCCACCAGGAGGCCTGGTCACAGACCGGGCCGCGGGGGCGTTGACCCCCGAAACTCTCTCCAGGTAAACTCCAGGAAACACAGTGATTGGTGTCACATGTGGTTCACACAGTGATTGGTGTCACATAGTGGTTCACACAGTGATTGGTGTCACATAGTGGTTCACACAGTGATTGGTGTCACATAGTGGTTCACAGAGTGATTGGTGTTACATAGTGGTTCACAGAGTGATTGGTGTTACATAGTGGTTCACACAGTGACTGGTGTCACATAGTGGCTCACAGTGATGTCACATAGTGGTTCACACAGTGACTGGTGTCACATAGTGGTTCACACAGTGACTGGTGTCACATGTGGTTCACACAGTGACTGGTGTCACATGTGGTTCACACAGTGACTGGTGTCACATTGTGGTTCACACTGGACTGGTGTCACATGTGGTTCACACAGTGACTGGTGTCACATGTGGTTCACACAGTGACTGGTGTCACATGTGGTTCACACAGTGACTGGTGTCACATGTGGTTCACACAGTGACTGGTGTCACATGTGGTTCACACAGTGACTGGTGTCACATGTGGTTCACACAGTGACTGGTGTCACATGTGGTTCACACAGTGACTGGTGTCACATGTGGTTCACACAGTGACTGGTGTCACATGTGGTTCACACAGTGACTGGTGTCACATGTGGTTCACACAGTGACTGGTGTCACATGTGGTTCACACAGTGACTGGTGTCACATGTGGTTCACACAGTGACTGGTGTCACATGTGGTTCACACAGTGGCTGGTGTCACATGTGGTTCACACAGTGGCTGGTGTCACATGTGGTTCACACGGTGGCTGGTGTCACATGTGGTTCACACGGTGGCTGGTGTCACATAGTGGGTCGCACGGTGACTGGTGTCACATAGTGGGTCGCACGGTGACTGGTGTCACATAGTGGGTCGCACGGGGACTGGTGTCACATAGTGGGTCGCACGGGGACTGGTGTCACATAGTGGGTCGCACGGGGACTGGTGTCACATAGTGGGTCGCACGGGGACTGGTGTCACATAGTGGGTCGCACGGGGACTGGTGTCACATAGTGGGTCGCACGGGGACTGGTGTCACATAGTGGGTCGCACGGTGACTGGTGTCACATAGTGGGTCGCACGGTGACTGGTGTCACATAGTGGTTCGCACGGTGACTGGTGTCACCGTGGGGTTTACCATGCAAGGGTTTACCAAGCTGGGGTTTAACATGCCTAGGTTTGCCATGCTGGGGTTTACCATGCCTAGGTTTGCCATGCTGGGGTTTACCATGCTGGGGTTTAACATGCCTAGGTTTGCCATGCTGGGGTTTACCATGCAGGGGTTTACCATGCTGGGGTTTAACATGCCTAGGTTTACCATGCTGGGGTTTACCATGCTGGGGTTTACTATGCTGGGGTTTAACATGCCTAGGTTTACCATGCTGGGGTTTAACACGCCTAGGTTTACCATGCTGGGGTTTAACATGCTGGGGTTTACCATGCTGGGGTTTAACATGCCTAGGTTTGCCATGCTGGGGTTTACCATGCAGGGGTTTACCATGCTGGGGTTTAACATGCCTAGGTTTGCCATGCTGGGGTTTACCATGCAGGGGTTTACCATGCTGGGGTTTAACATGCCTAGGTTTGCCATGCTGGGGTTTACCATGCAGGGGTTTACCATGCTGGGGTTTAACATGCCTAGGTTTGTCATGCTGGGGTTTAACATGCCTAGGTTTGCCATGCTGGGGTTTACCATGCTGGGGTTTAACATGCCTAGGTTTGCCATGCTGGGGTTTACCATGCAGGGGTTTACCATGCTGGGGTTTAACATGCCTAGGTTTGCCATGCTGGGGTTTACCATGCTGGGGTTTACCATGCTGGGGTTTAACATGCCTAGGTTTGCCATGCTGGGGTTTACCATGCTGGGGTTTACCATGCTGAGGTTTACCATGCTGGGGTTTAACATGCCTAGGTTTGCCATGCTGGGGTTTAACATGCCTAGGTTTGCCATGCTGGGGTTTACCATGCAAGGGTTTACCATGCTGGGGTTTAACATGCCTAGGTTTGCCATGCTGGGGTTTACCATGCAGGGGTTTACCATGCTGGGGTTTAACATGCCTAGGTTTACCATGCTGGGGTTTACCATGCAGGGTTTACCATGCAGGGTTTAACATGCCTAGGTTTGCCATGCTGGGGTTTAACATGCAGGGGTTTACCATGCTGGGGTTTAACATGCCTAGGTTTACCATGCTGGGGTTTACCATGCAGGGGTTTACCATGCAGGGGTTTAACATGCCTAGGTTTGCCATGCTGGGGTTTACCATGCAGGGGTTTACCATGCAGGGGTTTAACATGCCTAGGTTTGCCATGCTGGGGTTTACCATGCAGGGGTTTACCATGCTGGGGTTTACCATGCAGGGGTTTACCATGCTGGGGTCTAACATGCCTAGGTTTGCCATGCTGGGGTTTAACATGCCTAGGTTTGCCATGCTGGGGTTTACCATGCAGGGGTTTACCATGCTGGGGTTTACCATGCAGGGGTTTACCATGCTGGGGTTTACCATGCCTAGGTTTACCATGCTGGGGTTTAACATGCCTAGGTTTACCATGCTGGGGTTTAACATGCCTAGGTTTGCCATGCTGGGGTTTACCATGCAGGGGTTTACCATGCTGTTCTAGTTGGTACTCGACCTGGTGCTCCCACAAGGTACTATGTGGTCTCCAATTGTTTTAATACTTCACACACTAGTATTGTCACGTCAGTTCCCTTGTCTCCCAATATTATGTTTATTTTCCAGTATAATCTACCTTGTACATAATTATCATCACATTTGCTTTGTTTCGTAAGGGAAAGTTCAGGATCTTTCTTTAATTTATGATATAACTTACCAAATGTTTGATGACAAGAGTGTTGTAGAGGTGTGAGCAAAACTCACACCTCTACAACACAGTTGTCATCAATGATTTAAGTTATACCATAAATTAAAGAAAGATCCTGAACTTTCCCTTACGAAACAAAGCAAATGTGATGATAATTATGTACAAGGTAGATTATACTGGAATATAAACATAATATTGGGAGATAGGGAAACTCAGACGCCTCTTAAAGACATTCTATATTGCCTAGGTCTATCAGGCCTCTGGTTAATGGCTCAGAAAGTCGGCTCAATTTTTCAGGTTGACAGTTTCTTTTCACATTACTTTCAAAAATAAAATCTTGCATTTTGAAAAAATTCAACTCGACGATGTTATTCCAAAATGTTTTTGCCATCATACCTCTTATTAACTATAGTGTTAAATATAACAACAGAAGGTTTAATATCAGTGTTTTGTCTTGTCTTTTAAGATTTATTAATGCCTCAAAAAGGTGTTTTGACAAGGTTATTCTTATATAATTTAGAAGTTCAATACGTTTTATTACAGATTAATTCCAAGCAAATGAATTGTTTTCTTTTGACAGTTGTGGGGTGTGGAGGTGGGGTTTTGTGGGGTGTGGAGGTGGGGTTTTGTGGGGTGTGGAGGTGGGGTTTTGTGGGGTGTGGAGGTGGGGTTTTGTGGGGTGTGGAGGTGGGGTTTTGTGGGGTGTGGAGGTGGGGTGTGGAGGTGGGTTTTGTGGGGTGTGGAGGCGGGGTTTTGTGGGGTGTGGAGGTGGGGTTTTGTGGGGTGTGGAGGTGGGGGTTTGTGGGGTGTGGAGGTGGGGGTTTGTGGGGTGTGGAGGTGGGGTTTTGTGGGGGTGTGGAGGCGGGGTTTTGTGGGGTGTGGAGGCGGGGTTTTGTGGGGTGTGGAGGTGGGGTTTTGTGGGGTGTGGAGGCGGGGTTTTGTGGGGTGTGGAGGTGGGGTTTTGTGGGGTGTAGAGGTGGGGTTTTGTGGGGTGTGGAGGCGGGTTTTTGTGGTGTGTGGAGGCGGGGTTTTGTGGGGTGTGGAGGCGGGGTTTTGTGGGGTGTGGAGGCGGGGTTTTGTGGGGTGTGGAGGCGGGTTTTGTGGGGTGTGGAGGCGGGGTTTTGTGGGTGTGGAGGCGGGGTTTTGTGGGGTGTGGAGGTGGGGTTTTGTGGGGTGTGGAGGCGGGGTTTTGTGGGTGTGGAGGCGGGGTTTTGTGGGGTGTAGGAGGTGGGGTTTTGTGGGGTGTGGAGGCGGGGTTTTGTGGGGTGTGGAGGTGGGGTTTTGTGGGTGTGTGAGGCGGGGTTTTGTGGGGTGTGGAGGTGGGGTTTTGTGGGGTGTGGAGGCGGGGTTTTGTGGGGTGGGAGGTGGGGTTTTGTGGGGTGTAGAGGTGGGGTTTTGTGGGGTGTGGAGGCGGGGTTTTGTGGGGTGTGGAGGCGGGGTTTTGTGGGGTGTGGAGGCGGGGTTTTGTGGGGTGTGGAGGCGGGTTTTGTGGGGTGTAGAGGTGGGGGGTTGTGGGGTGTAGAGGCGGGGTTTTGTGGGGTGTGGAGGCGGGGTTTTGTGGGGTGTGGAGGCGGGGTTTTGTGGGGTGTAGAGGTGGGGTTTTGTGGGGTGTGGAGGCGGGGTTTTGTGGGGTGTGGAGGCGGGGGGTTGTGGGGTGTGGAGGCGGGGTTTTGTGGGGTGTGGAGGCGGGGTTTTGTGGGGTGTAGAGGTGCGGGGTTGTGGGGTGTGGAGGCGGGGTTTTGTGGGGTGTGGAGGCGGGGTTTTGTGGGGTGTAGAGGTGGGGGGTTGTGGGGTGTGGAGGCGGGGTTTTGTGGGGGGTTGTGGGGTGTGGAGGCGGGGTTTTGTGGGGGTGTAGAGGTGGGGGGTTGTGGGGTGTGGAGACGGGGGTTTGTGGGGTGTGGAGGCGGGGTTTGTGGGGTGTGGAGGCGGGGGTTTGTGGGGTGTGGAGGCGGGGTTTGTGGGGTGTGGAGGCGGGATTTTGTGGGGTGTGGAGGCGGGGTTTTGTGGGGTGTGGAGGCGGGGTTTTGTGGGGTGTGGAGGCGGGTTTGTGGGGTGTGGAGGTGGGGTTTTGTGGGGTGTGGAGGCGGGGGTTTGTGGGGTGTGGACGTGGGCGGGGGTTTGTGGGGTGTACAAGTCGGGGATCTGTGGGGTGTGGAGGCGGGGGTTTGTGGAGGTGGGGGTTTGTGGGGTGTGGAGGTGGGGGTTTGTGGGTGTGGAGGCGGGGGGTTTGTGGGTGTGGAGGCGGGGGGTTTGTGGGGTGTGGAGGTGGGGGTTTGTGGGGTGTGTGGAGGTGGGGGTTTGTGGGGTGTGGAGGTGGGGGTTTGTGGGGGTGGGGGGTTGTGGGGTGTGGAGGTGAGGGGTGTGGGGTTTGTGTGGTGTGCAGGTGGGGTTTGTGGGGTGTGCGGGCGGGGGTTTGTGGGGTGTGCGGGGCGGGGGTTTGTGGGGTGTGGAGGGCGGGGTTTCTGGGGTGTGCATTCGGGGGGTTGTGGGGTGTGCAGGCGGGGGTTTGTGGGGTGTGGAGATGGGGGTTGTGGGGTGTGGAGGCGGGGGTTTGTGGGGTGTGGAGGCGGGGGTTTGTGGGGTGTGGAGGCGGGGTTTGTGGGGTGTGGAGGCGGGGGTTTGTGGGGTGTGGAGGCGGGGGGGTTTGTGGGTGTGGAGGCGGGGGTTTGTGGGGTGTGGAGGCGGGGGTTTGTGGGGTGTGTAGGCGGGGGTTTATGGGGTGTGTAGGCGGGGTTTGTGGGGTGTGTAGGCGGGGTTTGTGGGGTGTGGAGGCGGGGGTTTGTGGGGTGTGTAAGCAGGGTTTGTGGGGTGTGCAGGTACGGGTTTGTGGGGTGTGCAATGGGGGTTCGTGGGGTGTTGAAGCAGGGGTTTGTGGGGTGTGGAAGCAGGGGTTTTGAAGGGTGTGGAAGCATGGGTTTGTGGGGTGTGGAGATGGGGGATTGTCGGGTGTGCAGGTGGGGGGTTTTGGGGTGTGGAATTGGGGTTTGTGGGGTGTGGAGGTTTGGGTTTGTGGGGTGTTGGAGGTGGGGGTTTGTGGGGTGTGGAGGTTGGGGGTTTGTGGGGTGTGGAGGTGGGGGTTTGTGGGGTGTGGAGGTGGGGGTTTGTGGGGTGTGGAGGCAGGGGGTTGTGGGGTGTGGAAAGCAGGGGTTTGTGGGGTGTGGAGGCAGGGGGTTGTGGGTGTGGAAGCAGGGGTTTGTGGAGGTGGGGGTTTGTGGGGTGTGGAGGCAGGGGTTTGTGGGGTGTGGAGGGGGTTGTTGGATGTGGAGGAGGGGAGTTTGTGTGATGTGGAGGTGGGGGTTTGTGGGGTGTGGAGGCAGGGGGTTGGTGGGGTGTGCATGTGGGGAGTTGTGGGGTGTGCATGTGGGGAGTTGTGGGGTGTGAGACGGGTTTTTGTGGGGTGTGGAGGGGGGGTTGTGGGATGTGGAGGCGGGGGTTGTGGGTGTGGAGGCAGGGGGGTTTGTGGTGTGTGTAGGCGGGGGGGGGGTTGTGGGGCGAAACGACGACGTTTCGGTCCGTCTTGGACCATTGACAGAGTCACATTAACGAAAAGGAGAGGAGGGAGTATATATATGCCAGCAGACAGGGACGGGACAGGAGGCAGTAGTGGAGGTGGTAGTAGTAGTGGAGTCAGTCGAATACAGTGGACCCTCAACTAACGCTATTAATCCGTTCCTGAGAGCTCATCGTTAGTCAAGTTAATTTTTCCTATAAGAAATAATGGAAATCAAATTAATCCGTGCAAGACACCCAAAAGTATTGAAAAAAACACTTGCTCAGGTTTCAGTCCTTCACTGTCTATGTACTCCTTGAATTTCTGCACATATTTTTCAGCTGCTTTTTGGTCCAAACTGGCAGCCTCACCATGCCTTATCACACTATGTATGCCACTACGATTCTTAAATCTCTCAATCCAACCTTTTCTGGCCTTAAATTCACTCACATCACTAGTTGCTGGCATTTTTCTAATTAAATTGTCATGCAACTTCCTAGCCTTTTCACATATGATCGCTTGAGAGATGCTATTTCCTGCTATCTGTTTTTCGTTTATCCATACCAATAACAGTCTCTCAACATCTTCTATCACTTGCGATCTCAGTTTCGAAAACATAGTTGCACCTTTGGCAAGAACAGCTTCCTTGATTGCCGTTTTCTTGGCCACAATAGTAGCGATGGTTGATTGGGGTTTTGTGTACAGCCTGGCCAGCTCGGAGACATGCACTCCACTTTCATACTTAGCAATGATCTCTTTCTTCATATCCATAGTAATTCTCACCCTTTTTGCTGTAGGGTTGGCACTAGAAGCTTTCTTGGGGCCCATGGTGACTTATTTTGCAGGTGCAATCACTAAAAAGGCTGTGATAATATGAAATGTTCTGATTGTATGCTTGGAAGCGACCGCGGTGGCTGGCTGGCTTGTAAACACTGGCCAGAAGTGGACGCGTCTCAGACAGAAGGAATAGTGTTGGTCAATTTTTTTTAGCGCTAATCGAGGCAAAAATTTTGCGATAAAATGTATCGCTAGTCAGATTTATCGTTAATCGATGCCATCGCTAGTCGAGGGTCCACTGTACTAGGAAAGAGGAGCACTGCAAGGGATCTAGGTGCCACGGAGGGTAGGAGCAAGAACACAGAGGGGGGGGGGATAATGAAGGAACAAATACCCAAGGCAGAAGAAAGAAAACCCAAAGGAGAAAGAGGAAAAAGGAAAGGGGAAGAGGAAGAAGAAGCAAAATGAATCAGGTTAGGACACTGGTGTTCTGAAGTTTGGAGTATTTTACAACGTAATGGGAGAGGACTAAGATTCACACAAGGATAGTTGAGTATTAGGGAGGATTCAACCAGACGGCGACTGTGAAAGTTGGACGTAGGGAAGACAGTTTTAGCAGAAGACCATCCAATAGGATGACTGTGATCTCTGACATGACAGAAAAGAGCATTGTTAGTGTCGGCAAGCATAAAACTACTTTTGTGCTCCCTAAGTCTGTCAGAAAGAATTCAGCCAGTTTCTCCAAAGTACTGAAGAGGACAGGAGGAAAAAGACAAAGTAGATACCAGGAGCACCTATACATGGAGGAGAGGTATGAACTAGATTAGTGCGAAGAGTGCTAGTCTGGCGGAAAGTAAGTTTGATGTCAAGGGAATGGAGAGAATTGTTGAGATTAGAAAGACAGGAAATGTAGGAAAGGCAGAGGACAGAAGAGTTCCCAGGAGTAGAGAGTTTGGGAGAGAAGAAATTCCGTTTAGCACGTGAAAAGGTCGAGTCTGTGAAATGGGAAGGGTAGCCAAGATGGGAAAATGTGCTTACCTTGTGTCTTAGGAAAGTAAGCAATGCTTACCTTGTGTCTCAGGAAAGTAAGCAATGCTTATCTTGTGTCTCAGGAAAGTAAGCAATGCTTACCTTGTGTCTCAGGAAAGTAAGCAATGCTTACCTTGTGTCTCAGGAAAGTAAGCAATGCTTACCTTGTGTCTCAGGAAAGTAAGCAATGCTTACCTTGTGTCTCAGGAAAGTAAGCAATGCTTACCTTGTGTCTCAGGAAAGTAAGCAATGCTTACCTTGTGTCTCAGGAAAGTAAGCAATGCTTACCTTGTGTCTCAGGAAAGTAAGCAATGCTTACCTTGTGTCTCAGGAAAGTAAGCAATGCTTACCTTGTGTCTCAGGAAAGTAAGCAATGCTTACCTTGTGTCTCAGGAAAGTAAGCAATGCTTACCTTGTGTCTCAGGAAAGTAAGCAATGCTTACCTTGTGTCTCAGGAAAGTAAGCAATGCTTACCTTGTGTCTCAGGAAAGTAAGCAATGCTTACCTTGTGTCTCAGGAAAGTAAGCAATGCTTACCTTGTGTCTCAGGAAAGTAAGCAATGCTTACCTTGTGTCTCAGGAAAGTAAGCAATGCTTACCTTGTGTCTCAGGAAAGTAAGCAATGCTTACCTTGTGTCTCAGGAAAGTAAGCAATGCTTACCTTGTGTCTCAGGAAAGTAAGCAATGCTTACCTTGTGTCTCAGGAAAGTAAGCAATGCTTACCTTGTGTCTCAGGAAAGTAAGCAATGCTTACCTTGTGTCTCAGGAAAGTAAGCAATGTTACCTTGTGTCTCAAGAAAGTAAGCAATGCTTACTTGTGTCTCAGGAAGTAAGCATGCTTACCTGTGTCTCAGGAAAGTAAGCAATGCTTACCTTGTGTCTCAGGAAAGTAAGAAAATGCTACCTTGTGTCTCAGGAAAGTAAGCAATGCTTACCTTGTGTCCAGGAAAGTAAGCAATGCTTACCTTGTGTCTCAGGAAAGTAAGCAATGCTTACCTTGTGTCTCAGGAAAGTAAGCATGCTTACCTTGTGTCTCAGGAAAGTAAGCAATGCTTACCTTGGTCTCAGGAAAGTAAGCAATGCTTACCTGTGTCTCAGGAAAGTAAGCAATGCTTACCTGTGACTCAGGAAAGTAAGCAATGCTTACCTTGTGTCTCAGGAAAGTAAGCAATGCTTACCTTGTGTCTCAGGAAAGTGAGCAATGCTTACCTTGTGTCTCAGGAAAGTAGCAATGCTTACCTTGTGTCTCAGGAAAGTAAGCAATGCTTACCTTGTGTCTCAGAAAGTGAGCATGCTTACCTTGTGTCTCAGGAAAGAAGCAATGCTTACCTTGTGTCTCAGGAAAGTGAGCAATGCTTCCCTTGTGTCTCAGGAAAGTGAGCAATGCTTACCTTGTGTTCAGGAAAGTGAGCAATGCTTACCTTGTGTCTCAGGAAAGTGAGCAATGCTTACCTTGTGTCTCAGGAAAGTAAGCAATGCTTACTTGTGTCTCAGGAAAGTGAGCAATGCTTACTTGTGTCTCAGGAAAGTAAGAAATTTGCTTACCTTGTGTCTCAGGAAAGTAAGCAATGCTTACCTTGTGTCTCAGGAAAGTAAGCAATGCTTACCTTGTGTCTCAGGAAAGTGAGCATGCTTACCTTGGTCTCAGGAAAGTAAGCAATGCTTACCTTGTGTCTCAGGAAAGATGAGCAATGTTACCTTGTGTCCAGGAAAGTAAGCAATGCTACTTGTGTCTCAGGAAAGTAAGCAATGCTTACCTTGTGTCTCAGGAAAGTGAGCAATGCTTACCTTGTGTCTCAGGAAAGTAAGCAATGCTTACCTTGTGTCTCAGGAAAGTGAGCAATGCTTACCTTGTGTCTCAGGAAAGTAAGCAATGCTTACCTTGTGTCTCAGGAAAGTGAGCAATGCTTACCTTGTGTCTCAGGAAAGTAAGCAATGCTTACCTTGTGTCTCAGAAACAACATGTAGGCCACATCCCATGCACATTATATCTCATGGGTGGTACAGTTGTAGCTTTCAGTTTCCTGTAAAAAAATACAAACCGTAATGGATATGTGGGTCATTGGGCCATCAGTAGCAACAGCCTGGTTGACCAGGCAAGCACCAGACGAGCCTGGCCCATGGCTGGGCTCTAGGAGTAGAAAAACTCTTGAAACTCGTCAAAGGTATGTCACTGGTTTGTAATATAAATACCTTCCATTGGCTTTACTTTGTTTTTAAGCTAAACTTATTTTTCAGTTGTAATAAATGTCACTTTGATCAACTGATTTTTTATTAATGACAACATATCACCCACACAGTGGATACCTGTATTAATGATCATTTTGCTCACACTGGGGATTTATGTGAAGCCTCTGTGTGGGTGTAATATTGATGCTAATAATGGTATCCATTGCATCTCATTTATTCTGCCTTGTCGGTGTTTACATACCAGACAAGCCTAGCCTAGGGCTGGCTGCTGGAGTAGAAGAGCTCTCAAAACCCATGAAAGGTAAAGGTATATTAAAGGTTTACCTAGCCCAGGGTCAGGCTGCACAAGCAAGACAACTCAGCCTATTGAAGGTATGTAGGTACCATTATGATGGCTATCTATTATTCAGTTATTTGGTGACTGAAACACTTTTGCATCACTACGTATATAGTACTCTATATGCCCCCAAAAATAACTAACTTATTTTTTATTTGCAGTGTCAAAATGGTGGATCAGCAGCAATTTTGTCTGCGGTGGAATAACCATGGGTCAACTCTGGTCGCTGTTTTTGATAACCTATTGGCCAGCGAGTCTCTGGTGGACGTCACACTCTTCGCAGAGGGCCAGCTGCTCAAAGCACACAAAGTTGTTTTATCAGCGTGTTCGCCATATTTCCAGGTAATTCATGCGATTTTCTTAACCATAATTATCTTCATTGAACTATTATGACGTTATAATCAAGGCTTATATAATATACTGTATAAGGTGCTTCTTGATTTACAATGGGGTTATGTTCCGATGAACCCATCGTAAGTTGAAAAACTGTAAGTTGAATATGATATGATAAATAAGTAAATAAATAACAATTGTCACTGAATAAATAAAGCAAATGATTACTGTACTAAATACCAGTATTGAAAAGTAAATAAATGAATACAAGTTTATCTTATCAATAAATGTACATCACT
>NC_069484.1:23707247-23725482 GCF_026875155.1 Cherax quadricarinatus | reverse complement strand
CAAGCGACCATCCGTCGAAGACCTGCAAATCTCCAAGCAGATATCGACCAAATTTTTTAAATGGGCCGCAGAAAACTATATGAAGTTCATTGATGACAAATTTCGATTACTCCGCTAGGGAAAACTCAGGAAATTAAATTTGTTTCGGAGTATAAAACAAATTCCAACCCCCAAAATAGAGTGAAAAACAAATTTGTGAAGGACCTGGAAGTCATTAATGTCAGAGAACATCACTTTCAAAGATAACAATAATGTATCTACCACCACATGCCAGGAAAATGATAGCATGGATAATGAGAACATTCAAACTAGAGATGCCATGTCCATGATGATTCTCTTAAAATCGTTGTTCTCTCTAAGCTGGAATATTATTGTACACAAATGGCCCCTTTCAAAGCAAGCGAAACTGCAGTCCGGGAGAATGTTTTAGAGAACTTTCACTGCACATATAAGTACGATAAAAGCACCTAATTTACTAGGAACTATTGAAGTCCCTTGATTTGTACTCCCTGGAATGCAGGCGAAAAAAGATACATGTTTAATATACACTTGGAAAATCCAGAGCGACTATTCTCAAATCTGCATATGAAAATAACTCCCTATGAAAGCAAAAGACTCGGCAGGAGATGCAACATTCCCCTAGTGAAAAGCAGGGGTGCCACGAGAAAGCTAAGAACAACACAGTAAGTGTCAGGAGCCCAGCATACATAAGGGGGATTACCAATAGACCCCTGGCTGTCTTGAAGAAAGCGCTGGACAGGCACCTAAAGTCAGTACCTGACCAGCCGGGCTGTGGTTTGTAAGTCAGTTTACGTGCGGCCAGCAGTAACAGCCAGGTTGATCAAACCCTGATCCACCACGTGGCCTGGTCATGGACCGGGCCGCGGGGGCGTTGACCCCGAAGCACCCTCCAGATATACTCCAGGTATTCAGTGCAGAGGTGGTGATCAGGGGGAATTCTAGACACGTCCCCTGTATTTATCACCTTCCTTGATAACCAGTTCAGCATCGAACTATTTCATTAAATGATTATGATTGGAACAATCTTAAGTAAGGTGACAATATTAGAGTTGCCAAAATGATGTACTGAGTTTACGTAAGATCACTAATAGATTACCTGAAAAACAGGAAAAATGTTGAAAGACTAAAATAAAAATATGCCCTATAACCACCAAAATACTGAATATGAGGGAAAAATTAGGCATACTTAGGGTTGCTGACGGAATACATGAAATTAGTGTCATGATAAGACTGGTTATAGGGTTGCTGACGGAATACATGAAATTAGTGTCATGATAAGACTGGTTATAGAGAAGTGCTGGAACTAAGTCATGGAACAAGTGAATAAAAATGGATTTTTAATCACAGATACTCAAAACAACGTTTGTATTACCATAACTGTACCATGTTAGGTAACAACAGCATTTCCTGCTATTCTGACAGCTTCTGATATCACTGTGTTCACTTGCCTCAAGAAAATAATCATGCACAACAACATCTTCAGTACATTTTTAACCCTTTGACTGTCGAAGGGCCAAATCCTGAAGTTGTTTCTGGTGTCGCAAAATATTCGAAAAAAAAAAAAATTATTTTTTCTTATGAAAATGTTAAGATTATTTTTCTGATTGTTTTAGTCCCCAAAAAAAATTTTTCCCATCAGTACTTACCGAGATAAGAGTCCTGAAGTTTGCTGAAATTGATCTGCTGGCGGCAACAGCGGCGACTGCCGCTCACCCGGTAAACTTTTATTTACTTGTATTCGATGGTTTCTTGTTTTTTTCACTATTTTATTTTTTCACATAACTTTTGTGGCCTGTGAGACCAAATTATTGTGCAATGTTCAAATATACACTCGTTGAATGTAACACAATTATAGCAAAAACACTCGTATCATTATAATGTTGCTAAAACTTGTTTACACAAACAAACAATGTAAACAAATGTTTATTACGATTGCTTTATAATATATATACATATGTACAATCACTGACACTTTATTAGAAGTGCTGCAGCTTGTGGAATTCTTTGAAACATGGGTATAAGCACAATGGTGTCTTACACTCCTCACACATAAAACGTGTGTCTCTGCGTTTTTGTTAGCGTTTTGTGGTATGTCCACAGACAAAACACCTCTTCTGAGCATTTTTCTTGGCAGTAGTAGCAGCAGTGGTATGGGGTAGTGATCACCAGGCCTCAGACGAGAGGACATGTGTTGATAATTTCGTGGGCGCTGGTCTATTGCAGGTGTTGTTTCTTGGTACTTGAATATTATATTGTCTGATGACTGACAAACAAAATTCACCATATTTGGGTTTGTTCTTGGTCTTCAACTTATACATATTATAAGCATTCAGCATGGAAATGTCAAGAAGATGGAAAAACAGTTTTATGTACCACTTATAACTCTTGCGAACACAGTCAGCAAACCCAATCTGCATGTCACATTTGTCCACTAAGCGCATATTGAGGTTGTAATCCATCACAGCTGCAGGTTTTACAATAGGTTTCTTTGGTCTCTCTATTCTGCTTGCCAGTCTCTAACCATTTCGTGTCGGTGAACTGATGTCAGCAGTGTGACATCACGTTTGTCATGCCACCGAAATGCCATGATGTCATTGGCAGCAAACACCTGCACTTCACCTCTACGACTGCCAGCTTCGAACCTAGGCATATGTTTACGACTTCTACGCACTGTGCCACACACATCTGTCATGTTCACTCGCAAGAAATCACTGAGTATAGGGCTTGTGTACCATTGTCAGTATATAAAATATGCCCCTTACCAAGATATGGCTCCATCATTGTTCTAACCACATCACCAGAGATACCCAGTAACTTCCTGGTATCTTCCATTGTTTTACCGCCAGTGTACACAATTATATCCAAAACCAGACCTGCTTGAATGAGAGTCTTCCTTTGAACAAAATCAAAGACTCGTCAATAACAAGCTTCCTGAAGGGATAAAAATACATACAGCACTTTTGTTTCAGGTACATAAACACACGTCTGATCTTATATAACCTGTCGCTTCTGTCAGGCCTGGTTTTGTCTGAAAAGTGTAACATACGTAACAGTAACACAAATCTATTCACTGGTAATAATGTCACTGAAAGCAGGGGTTGAAATCAGGCGGTCTGTCGCCCAGATGTGCTGACACTATGCTTATACACATGTGGCATAAGCATTATTGTGGCAAAGAACAGATACATCTCTGCCACAGTTTGTGTCCTTCCACTGGTGTAGGCGTGATCTTGGTGAAAGCATAGTGTTTGCCATGGTGTACTCATAGTATGTATTGCTTTCCCTGACAATAATGTCCATCAGGGGTTCATCGAAGAACAAACTGAAAGCATTCCAGTTCAGTGGATTGTTCCCAAGTGTACATGATGGCCGTATTCCACTTTGTCCTTCATCAAAGTCATGGGGATTGGGAACAAACTCGTCATCTTTGATGCCAATCCCAGATGCGGTCAGCTGGTGCATTCTGGATATTGTAATGTCGTTGTGGTTGTGCAGGTTGTGGTTGTGGTTGTGAGAGTGTGGGGTCGGCCGAAGCAGGTTGTAGTTGTGCAGAGTCCAGCAGCGCGGGCACTAGCGTGGCCCGCTGCTGTGTCACATGACTCATGGCACCGTCACTATCACCACCACCGCCTGCTGCCTCACTCACATCATTTATACCCATCGTAACAATATCGTCATCTTCACTATCAGGACGTGGTGTAGGGCCACGGGATGTGCTCCGAGATGTACTCCTTCCTCTTGGAAGAGCATATGGCACACTACCAGACCGCATGCAACGTCGTACATACTGCCGTTTCACTGGGGAATATTCACCCTCACTGTCACAACTAGAAGTGCTTTCAATAACCTTGAAATCACTATCACTATCACTTGCACTGCTCACATCTGAGTCTTGTACACGGGCAAATAGTTTCCTCTTTCGTCCTGGTACAGGTGAATATGAACGAGCCGGCCCAGCACCAGAGGTGGATGGTTGTGGGTCATCTGGGTTTTCATCACTAATTATGTTTATCCTGGTAATTATTTCTCGGTCACACCCGCTTCAAAACCATGGAATTCACTTTCACTGACACTATCATCACTGTTTGAGCTATCACTTGGGAACAAAAGACCTCCAATCCGCCGAGGAGTGAGGAACTTCTTACCGCGAGGCATGGTGAAAATGGACTACCAAGATGGCGTTCCCACAATGCACCGCTGAGTCCCAGATTTTTTTCACAGGGTGCACACCGACCACTGAGACCCATTCTCTCTCGTGTAGGCCTACCAGCCCTCTCCCGCTCGATTTGAAGCCGCTAGAATTTATGCGTATAGATACGTCAAACACGGTATCTCCCATGACGTACATATACGACCGCGACAGTCAAAGGGTTAAACTCAGTGCTCTGGAACACATACATGACTTGCTAACAAAAAATATCACAGACCAGTGGAAGGACGGGAGGTGCTGTTATCTTTCACCAGCGTATGGCTCTAATTTTTTTTTTCAATAAACCAGACGTTTCCCACTGGGGCAGAGCGACCCCCAAGAAAAAGACTAAACACTTTCACCATCACTCCCTCCATCACTGTCTTGCCAGAGGCTCTGTAATACTAAGATATATTACAATTAATTATTGGGTTTCCATTCTGTGATGAATTAGCCACAGATGGTCGGCAGCCATGCCCTTCTAGGCCGACTGTGTGGACAGCTCTCCACAGTCTCCGGTGCCCTCCAGAGCTCCTTGATTATTGTGGAAAATACTGTATATATTTTCCAGAAATACAGTAGTTATATGTAAATAGATGGCCATACTGTATTTAATAAAATTTATGTTATCGAAAATGGGAAGCTGTGCCTGCGCAGAAGGACAGTCGCCATTTTTGTTTTTGAATTGACTAACATTAGTAATGGGAAGAAATTTTCGTGCTCTAGAGGTTAAATTTGGGCTGACACCTCTCAAATAGGAGCCTAAATTGTTGGATGTGCATTCCTGCATAACTTGAGATATCAGGCGACAGGACAGGATAACTCCAGGAACCTCAGATAAGCTGTCTAATTTATGTTTAAATTCTGGCCAGTAAATTTTTCATAAATTTAGGCAAAAGGGGGGTCCTGTACATGACACATTAATCTCCAGTCAAATTGGTGAGTGTTATTAAGATATTCTCTTTCTGTTATGTAAATGTGTGTATATATAATCCTTTTTTAATTTTAATATACAGTCCACAAATTTATATATTTACCAGTATTCCTGGTGATGTATCTTTCATTTATAATTAATAGGTCCAGAGCAACTTGTGGATATGACAGTGGTAGGTATCGAAGGGGGACATTTTTTGCAACCTAGGTGTCCCAAATTCCTACTTGTCTAACTGATAAATAATAATTATCTATGTTCATTTACTGTTATGTACATAATGATACATTCAGCTAAATGCAATTTTGCACAATTAGGTTAACCTAGCCTAACCTAACCTAGCCTAACGTAACCTAGCCTAGCCTAACGTAACCTAGCCTAACCTAACGTAACCTACCCTAACGTAACCTAGCCTAACGTAACCTAACCTAGCCAAACGTAACCTAACCTAGCCAAACGTAACCTAGCCTAACCTAACGTAACCTAGCCTAACCTAACGTAACCTAGCCTATCGTAACCTAGCCTATCGTAACCTAGCCTAACCTAACCTAACCTAACCTAGCATAACCTAATGTAACCTAGCCTAACGTAACCTAGCCTAACCCAACCTAACGTAACCTATCCTAACCCAACCTAACGTAACCTAGCCTAATGTATTATTATTATTATAATAAAAAAGAAGCGCTAACCCATAAAGGCTATACAGCTAGCCTAACGTAACCTAGCCTAACGTAACCTAACATAACCTAGCCTAACGTAACCTAGCCTAACCTAACGTAACCTAGCCTAACCTAACGTAACCTAGCCTAACGTAACCTAGCCTAACGTAACCTAGCCTAACGTAACCTAACCTAGCCTAGCGTAACCTAGCCTAACAACCTAACCTAGCCTAACCTAACCTAGCCTAACGTAACCTAGCCTGCTCCGCAGATTTCTGGGATCAGAACTCATACGGCACAAGCTGATGTATCAGTTAAAAGGCAACAACAAGAATGTGACGGCCAAATAATTATAACCATAATTTTTAAAGGGAAAACCGGGTAAGCCGGAAAAAAACCCCCGGTCAGATGCCCAAAAAGCTCCAGCTCGGGGCATCATAAAAACTAAGATTCGCGTCGGGAACATTGCCCTGTTTCCTGGAAAACCTTCCCTAACTTAATTGAGGGCCAGGGGTTGCCTTACTTGAGGTTTTTAGAGGTTTGCGGGCGGGATCACCACCATGGCACGAGGACTGTGCTGGCGTGGCAGGGGCAGTGGGGTGGCTGTGCAGTAGTAACAATGGCGGGGGCGTTAGGCCCTTCCCATGTAACGCAAATGATGAGCTGACTAAATCTCTTGTGACAGAAAGCCACCTGTACGCCGCTCCCACCGCCTCCCGATGTGAGGGAAGGTTAGACCGCAAAGTGTATTTTTGGCCACACTTGGGGCAGGAGTGTGTGGGGGCAGCACCTCCATCACCAGCAGCATCACCAGGACGCCCTGCACCACGACCCTCCCCCCCTAGACCCGGGGCCCCAACCCTCACAAGAAAACAACCCCTGCAACACACAACTGTTACCCCTTTTTCTCCAACATCCCACACACACACCTCAACAACACTATACAAAATAAAAAAATTTTTAAAAACCCACAAAGAATTTGTTCAACATGCACTAAGATTAAAAAATTTATTAGCAGTTAACTTCTTTTTTACCATGTTAGAACAAAATAACATCAAATTTTTATATGCGCCCAAAGGGTTTTTTATGTACACAAATATGGTCAAGATAAATGTACTGCAACAAGAATCACCACAAACCCATTGTAGTGGTGCAAATTAGGGGTAGGGGCGCAGAACCATCCCCAACACAGTTTCAGCAACAGTAAGGTTAGCAATACCAAACCTTATATGAAAACACCGAAAAAAAATTTAAAACATTTTTTCGAAAACTTTACCCCTTACTTCGGGTTTATTTCACATCAAAAGATCATCCCGGGTTCTACCTGAAGACGGTTTTGGGGGTCAACGCCCCCCTGCCGGGTTTTCCCAACCAATCTTCTGGTTGATGGCCTTTAAACCCTTTGCTTTTGGGTGTAGATTAGCGCCAACAATGCACCACACCCCGGCTGATGGGGAATTTTTTTGAAGGCTTTTCAAGTTCCCTTTTTTAAGAAGCCAGGGGGCTTTTTGGTAATTCCCTTTAGTATGGTAAACATTTTTTTGTAGGAGGGAATATACAAATTTAGGTACTGTATAAAATAGTAGTAACTATATGAGAACAAAAACACATGAGCCTGCAAGTGCCACTGCAACGCTAGGCAGGTTACTTGTGTTATTGTTTTATGTATTTTGAGTAGTAATATTATTGGCAGTGTGTTAAGACCATGTGCAACTTGGGTACTTTATACCAACACATTTCAAAAAAAAAGATACCTAACTTGCACAGTGTCTTAGTTATTTTAAATTTCGGGATTGCATACCATTATCATATTTAAGTGGTAATAATGATTGAGTAGGGTTCTATATATATTTTAAAAATATATATATATAAAATAATATATATATATTATATATATATATAATAATATATATATTATAGAGGTTACCACAAGTCAAAAAGGGTTTTTCCCCCTGGAAGTGTTAGTTTTGTGATGTCATTATTAGAAAAAGTTTCATTATGTTTCCATCTGCATTTATCCCCCTTATTTCATCCGTTAGATTTAGACCCAAAAAAGCTAGGGGTATTTATGTGGTGGACACACTCATTGTTTAAGGATGTGTTCCGCAGGTTTTCTTGCGATGTATGATGGGGGATAAAAAGCCCAAAAGAAAAATTTCTATGACCTCCTCTCATCATGGTATTTTGTACAAACCAAAAGGAAAACAGGGCTTTGGGCGAGAAAAAACTTTTCCAGTCAAGTATGTATCCAGTATTACCACTCAACATACCCAAATATATTTCCATCAACCCAGCAAAGAACTCAAATGACCCTGCCCGGAGCATACACCTGCCTTGATGGCCAGTAGGTTCTGCATTGTTCCCTTTGTTTTATGTAAAATTCTTCACTGCCCTGATTCATGTCCTACCTCATATTTTGCCCCACCCGGTTGGTCTATTTGACTTAAAAAGCCCCGGTTCAGGCCGAAAAAGTTTTCTGAAAAAAGTTTTCCCAAACACTGTTTTTATGTCTATAATGTCAAACTTAGCACTTACACATAAAACAGCAGCGGTGCCAGCACACACCTGTAAGTGTAACATCACCAAGTGAAGTCCCACCCTTTTACTCTTTCACCGAGCAGCACAGCAGAACACACCCCATTTTAATTGCTAAGTGAGCATTTAACTAAAATGTTTGATGAAATTTTTAACTACATGTCGTACTATGCTTGTGTAAATTCTAAATACAATGTTCTTTTTTCAGGACCTAGTAATACAGCTGCACAATAAACGCAATAACATTTAGCACCACAACACATCCATTACACTCCTGTCTGTGCACTACACATTTATGTACTTATTTCATAATTCACATTTAAAATAAATTTACCTATTACCTTTGCATTGGGAAATTGCTGGGCACATGTCACAACGCCATCTATTCTGCTCAAAACAAATAGAGTACTTACACACCTCCCACATGGCAAGTTTGTTTCTGTATGATTTTTGAGCCAGTGACCTTAACAGAGATAGAGAGAGCAGCCCCAAAGCTATTTTACCGGTAACGGGAAAACTGTCAATAAAATGTAGAATAAATATATGAAAACGTATCCAAATTTTTTGCATTTTATCGATTTCGTGTATTTTTAATTAGTATTTTAATTCTATCAGAGTTACATTTACCCAACTGTATGGTCAGTGCTTACATATAAAATTGATCCAGAATTTCGCCCCCGCAAGGCTATGGGACCGGGGCGGAAAAAACATGAGTTTTAGGGGCGCAGCAAAGCCCTAATAAACCATTTACGATACAAAAAAAAACGCTTGATATGAAAGAGCCAGAAACTCTGGTTAAAAAAACAAGTGAAACACTTTAAAATCAAGGAGAGACAGGATGCTTTTAAACCAGAAAAAAAACATCTATAAAATCCCAATCATACAGTGGTAAAAAAGAGAGATAATAGAGTATTTTTGGAATAAGACCCAGTTTGTTAAAGGCAGGTAAATCTGCTTTATCTTTAATTTTTGACGGATGACAAAAGTTTGGTTTTTAAAAACAAAAAGGATGGACAGATGAATAGTCTCTTTTTTTTTCCCCACCCAAAGATTCTATGAAAAAAAGTTTTGGGAAAAATTTTTAACATACACCGAGTTTATGTATAACCTCCCCTTTGCGTTAAATCCCAGTCCCCACTTCTGTAAACCACATAAATATTTCCAAAGGATTTTTTCCCCACTCTCAGTGGTGTTTATAAGTCTAAAAAAAAATTCAATACTGTACATACATTTAGGCCGTAAGGATATATGGGGGGACCCCCGCAAACATTACCTCGAATGCGACCCAAATTAGAAAGTGTATTTATGTAAGTGCGTTTGACATTATTTTGGCGGTCTGAAATGGATAATCTACTTCAAAATATTTCTTGGGGAACAATTCGGTCAGACTGGCCCTGAACAACTTCGGGAGTGAAAAAATATCGTTAACCGGGGGTCCACTTATTATATATAAATGTCGTGCCAAATATTTTAAAAAACGGGCCCAATTTTAGCAAGAACTCATTTAAAATTAAGCCCTTTCTAAAATTTTTTCTCTTATACGTTTAAAATAATAATTTTTTTCATTTATGTTAATGAAAAAAATTAATAATTTTGTACCATAAGAACCTTAGAAAAACTTAACTAACCTTTTTATAAAAAAGTCAATTTTTTTTTAACCCCTTATCCAACTATAATATTTTAGATCTTTTACAATTTTAAATAATAAACAAACACAATGAAATATTTTTTATCTTTGGGTTTAAAAATGTTTTTTGCAAAAATTTTGCATACACAAATTTTTGCTTCCTTCCGGCAAATGTTGCTTTTTTAAGAAAAAATGCAAGTTTTACCTATTTGGCATGGCATTTATTTATATAACGTGCTCATCATGGCATTATGCCAGGTAAGTGCCCCCCACAAAAACCCATGTGAAAATAAAAGGCCTACCATACGGGGGTCTCTTTTTGTTGTGCATTCTGCGGGGCGGGCCATTGACGATGTCAGGGCCCCCGCGCCACATTTTCACAGTGCCCTTCTCATTGCCGGGGTGGCTTTTGGGTGGATAAAAATTGTTGCATTGTCTTCATTTTTCCCCATTTTTGTCCAGTTTTCCCTTTGGTTTTGGGGCAAACGTTTTTGTTATATGGGTTAAAAGGAAGTCTATAAACACCGAAACTAAAGCTCAAATCATGGGGCTTCTCAAAAGCTGAAGCACCAGACGAAAGAAACAGTGGAAAATGTTAGTGTGTGTGTGTTTAGTGTGGAACTGGGTGCCGTTTCAAAGTGGTGGTGGTATCAAGTTACCATCTGCCAAAACCCCGGCCTGGCCCCTTTAAGGACATTGTTCTACCTTAACTGTGTTAAAGAAGCAGTTACTCTCTAGTTGGACAGTCACAGGCTACATCGCAAATATCTCACCATGCCTGGTTTTTGGGGGTCGGGTGCGAGTTCCAAATTTAATGCCAAGCGTTTTGAAAGGTCCAACTCTCCTAGTATGAGAAAAAAATAGTATTCAAGTACCCAATAGCGAATAGCAAAATTGTAATTTATTTGGGAAAAAAGGGCGACAGACAGGGAAGCATAGAGGAAAAAAGCTGTAGGGAGGTGTGGGGGCAGGTCAGGAGAAACACTGTAGACTATGTTCACATGCCAAAAATCCCCATACACATTATAACATAACACACAGTCTAAAACCCCTACTTTTTACCCAAAAAACCCCCCCTCATGTAGTTTTCCCCACCCGTTCACACTAACATTCCCACTATACAGACCCCCGGGCCGGATTCGCATAGGAAACTAGGCATTTTTAGGGCCCCCGGCATTTGGGGGCCCCCCGGGGCCCGAGGTTCGGGGTCATCCAAGGGTGCGCACATGGTGCAAGTGCAAAGGGGTTTCCCCACCCAAAAAGTTAAGTGTTTGGAGAGTAAAAATTTATTTTTAAAAATTAAAACAAAAAAAAAATAAATAATGAATAAATAAAATAAAAATAAATAAAAACCTAACCAAGTGGCAAACCCCCAAAACGCCTTTGTTTCATCAGAAAGCTGGTTTTCCCGCTAATGGGTGGTATGGGGATTCCCCCCAATTTTCTGTAGTTTATTGATTTTATGTCTTAACCTGATGCAATGAATAAAAAAATAATGGTCAGTGATTTTTTTAAAAAAAAATAATTTGCTGTAGTGGTTTGCTGAATTAATAGGACATGATGTCACTATTTAAAGCCCCATTTTAGTAATACTATGCTGTCTTGATTTATTCTCTTTAAAAAGCATGATTTAACAAGATAGTTATAATGGCTGTTGGTAAATGGTTTTGGTTGTCTTGATGTAATTTCCCCATTAAATTTAATCTAAATAGCCGAATGTTTTAATTAGACCTTAAACAGGCTCACACCGACCCCCCCCCCCCAAGCTGGAAGGGGTCGCCTCGCTTATCCGTAACTCAAAGGGGCCCCGCCAATCTGAATAGCCTAGGGCCCGGAGACTTCTTAATCCGGCCCTGTACAGACCCACACACATTCTCCCCCCTGCACCTTCCCCCCACCTCTCCCACTCCCTCCCTGATCCCTCCCTCTCTCACCCTCTTCCTCCCCTTTCCTCTCCCTCCTTTGCTTCTCCCTCCTCCTCTCTCTCCCCATATTTCCTCCTCCCTACCTCTCTCCCATTTGGCCAGTCTCCAGCTTTCTCCTCTCCCCCACACACACTCAGACAAACACATGACAAAACCACACAGAAATACATAGTTTTTCATTCTGTGGCAACAAAAAAACAAATGGGTTGCCGGAGACCAGGATGGAAAACCAGGGGACTGGAGGATAAGTCTGCGAAGGAAGGTTGGGTAGCTTAGTTCATGAAAAGGGAACATGAGTGGAGAAGGAAGCTAGAAGAGTTTAGCGTGAAAATGGAGGAGAGGATAGCTGCAGAGAGCAGGAAGTGGGAGATGCAAGTCACAGTAGCAGAGGCTAAGATACAGAAATTAGAAGAGGAACTGAAAAATCTGAAATAGCCTAAAGACTAAACAGCAATGTAGGCATGACATCAGAAACTGCTACATCAGTAACAAACAAGGGGTCTGTAGGGAGTGAAGGAGTGAAACTATGCAGAGACCCTATCAGACCATCGTGGAGCCTGAGAAAAAAAGAGGATAAACACCAAGACAATTGAGGGGACTGTAGAAAATGAAAGAGCTAAGCTCTATGTAGAGGCCCTAACAGACCACAGCAGTGCCCAAGGAAAGCTGAGAAGGAAAATGAAAGATCACTTGGCCCAGGGACAACAGATAGTGAAGAGAATGAGCATAGGAAAGCTGAAATGAAGGCAACTAAATCGAATCAGGGGATACATAGGGATATACAGTGGGAGAATGAAAGCAAGAGATCAGTCTTTGTTGATGGGCTCCAGGAAGTTGAAGGGAAAGCTTACGAAGCAAGAAGACAAGGGAAGAAAAAAGAGATTGAAAGCATCATGAAAGCAATGGGAGAAGATGACATGGCCCAGCAGGCAAATTTTCTGAGAATAGGGGGGGTTTTTGTAAGAGGAAGAAACCAGCCAGTCAGTGATTTTCAAGGCAGAATCAGCTTGAAACAGGATCCTGCAGGAGAAAGCAAGACTAAGGGACTGACACAGTGGCGTTGTAAGGAGGACGGCGGGGCAGGCCGCCCCGGGTGACACCATCAAGGAGTAAATACCATAAAGCCTCTAAAGAAAGTGACACTAATGCCCAAAACAGTGCTGCAGCAACGTAAGAGAAAAATCCTTCATTTCTATATAGCCTTTCATATGATTACAGAGTACAAATAGGCCTATATGGGGAAAATAATTGATTTTGATGTGATAGATGATTTTGCAGGACTAAAGGCAAGGAAATGTAAAATCAGAGTCCCTTAGATATTACCTGTATTCAAGGACAAATCGGAACTTGCGTTTCTCTGATATTCTGATATTGCAATGTTTTTATTTATTTTTCAAGTTTTTTTTTTTTGGGGCATTGTTGAATATGAATAAATGTAGGATCTGTTGCCTGTACTCAAAGTGGTATTTGAGTTTATGTTTTGTCAATATTACTACATTTATTTTATCAGTAAAGTTGAGAAGTATTGTCCTGTTCGGTTTATGGCCCTTAAACATTCTCATTGCTAAACATTAGTCACTGGGCATGCAGTAGTGATGTAACTGGAGTTTACTCCCCGCATCCCCTCACCCTTGGATTTCATGGGAGTGACACCAAAGATGCCGCCCCGGATGACACCAACCCCTAGCAATGCCACTGCATGTTGGCATACCAGAGGGTGTATCTTGACTGCGACAGAACAGGAAAAGGCTGAAACTGAAAGAGAGGGTACAAAGATGGAAGGAGGAAAGAGAGGTAAAGATGGACATGGACGGGAGAACCCAGACTCAGGAGGAAGTTCAAATACAGCCTCCCTCACAACCACCTACAACCCCAATGCAACCAAACATTCTAAACCAAAACACACATGCCATACCCAATGCCCCCATCCACCTCATTACAAGCTCCACCTTCACAGCAACCACCCATAGTTCCTCATCCGGTCTCCCACTTCCCTAACCCCAACATACCCTCCAGACCACAGTTTTAGAAAAGAAGTTGAAGGTTTGGTATACAAATGCAGACGGAATATCAAATAAATGTGAGGAGTGGCATGAAAGAATCAAGGAGACATCCCCAGACATAATAGCACTCACAGAAATGAAGCTCACCAGGATAACAAATGCAATCTTTCCACCCAGATATCATCCTCAGGAAAGATAAGAGAGCAAAGGGGAAGGAGGAGTTGCACTGTTCATTAAAATCCAGTGGGGATTTGAGGAAATGGAAGGAATGGGTGGAATGGGCCAAAAGGGACTACATAGTAGGAACAATCCAGTCTGAGGGCCATAAGGTGGTAATTGCAATAATATACAACCTGCCACAGAACTGCAGGAGGCCAATAGAAGAATACAACGAGAGCAACAGAGCAATGGTAGACACACTAGCCAAGGTGGCCAGAAGAGCTCACATGGGGAGAGCAAAGTTACTAGTTATGGGTGATTTCAATGACAAAGAGATTGGGAAAATATGAGAGCCCCATGGGTGCCCCGAAACATGCAAAGCCAGGATGATGGATGTGGTACTGGAAAAACCTCATGCATCAACATGTTAGAGACTACCAGAGAGAGAGGTGAGGATGATCCAGCAAGACTGGACCTAATATTCACCTTGAGTAGTTCGGACATCCAGGATATCACGTACAAAAGGCCCCTTGGAGCTAGTGATCATGTGGTTATGTGCTTTGATTACATAGTTGAGCTACGAGTGGAGAGGGTAACAGGAATAGGGCAGGAAAAACCAAACTACAAAAGGGGGGACTACACAGGCATGAGGAACTTCCTGCAAGATGTTCAGTGGGAGAGAGAATTGGCAGAAAAACCAGTAAAAGAAATGATGGACTATGTGACAAGAAAATTGCAAGAAGGCAGAGGAGAGGTTTGTTCCCAAGGGAAACAGAAATAATGGGAAGACCAGAATAAGTTCTTGGTTCACCCAAAGGTGTAGGAAGGCAAAAACTAAGTGCACTAGAGAATGGAAAAAGTACAGAAGACATAGGACCCAGGAAAATAAAGAGATTAGCCGAAGAGCTGGAAATGAATATACACAGATAAGAAGGGAGGCTCAGTGACAGTACGAAAATGACATAGCATCGAAAGTCAAGTCTGACCCATAGCTGCTGTATAGCCACACCAGGAGGAAAACAACAGTCAAGGACCAGGTAATCAGGCAGAGAAAGGAAGGTGGGGAGTTCACAAGAAATGACCAAGAGGTATGTGAGGAGCTCAACATGAGATTTAAAGAAGTATTTACAGTGGAGACAGGAAGGACTCCAGGAATTCAGAATAGGGAGGTACACCAACAAGTGGTGGATGAAATACACACAACCGAGGATGCTGCTATGTGAACTTGATACCTCAAAGGCGTGGAACCAGATATCTCTCCATGGGTCCTTAGAGAGGGAGCCAAGATGCTGTGTGTGCCATAACAAAAATCTTCAACATTCATTGAAACTGGGCAATTACCTGAGGTATGAAAGATGGCAAATGTAGTCCTAATTTTTAAGAAAGGAGACAGACACGAGGCACTAAACTACAGACCTGTGTCACTGATGTGTATAGTATGCAGTCATGGACAAGATCATCAGGAGAGTGGTGGAGCACCTAGAAAGACACAAACTTATAAATGACAACCAGCACAGTTTCAGGGAAGGATAATCCTGTGTCACACACCTACTGGAGTTTACAACAAGGTAACAAAACCAAGACACAGAGAGAAAGGGGTGGATAGATTGCATTTTCCTGGACTGCAAGAAGGCCTTTGACACAGTTCCTCACAAGTGGTTAATGCAGAAGCTAGATCAGGCACACATAACATGAAAGGCACTGCAGTGGATCAGAGAATATCTGACAGGGAGGCAACAATGAGTTATGGTAAGTGACGAGGTGTCGAGTGGCGCCTGTGACGAGTGGGGTTCCACAGGGGTCAGTCCTAGGAACTGTGCTGTTTTTGGTATAAGTGAATGACATAACAGAAGGGATAGACTAAGAAGTGTCCCTGCTTGCAGATGATGCGAAGTTAATGAGAAGAATTAAATCAGTCAAGGATTAGGCAAGACTACAAAGAGACCTGGACAGGCTAC
Source organism: Cherax quadricarinatus (assembly GCF_026875155.1). Lineage (NCBI taxonomy): Eukaryota > Metazoa > Arthropoda > Malacostraca > Decapoda > Parastacidae > Cherax > Cherax quadricarinatus. Next base: position 23,709,475 of record NC_069484.1, on the reverse strand, counting down.
AAGCCTGGTTCAGCAACTGGCTCCTTGAATTTAGCCCTGCCAAATGCAAAATCATGAAGATCAGGGAAGGGCAAAGAAGACTGCAGTATAGTTTAGGTGGCCAAAGACTGCAAACCTCACTCAAGGACAAAGATATTGGGGTGAGTATAATACCAAGGACATCTCCTGAGGTGCACATCAATCGGATAACTGTTGCAGCATATGGGCGTCTGGCAAACCTAAGAATAGCGTTCCAATACCCCAGTAAGGAACCGTTCAAGACTGTACATCATATACGTCAGGCCCATATTGGAGTATACAGCACCAGTTTGGAATCCACACCTGGTCAAGCACGCCAAGAAATTAGAGAAAGTGCAAAGGTTTGCAACAAGACTAGTCCCAGAGCTAAGGGGATTGTCCTACGAAGAAAGGTTAAGTGAAATCGGCCTGACGACACTGGAGGACAGGAGAGTTATGGGAGACATAACGACATAAAATACTGCGAGAAACTGACAAAGTGGACAAAGACAGAATGGTCCAGACATGGGACATGGAAACAAGGGGTCACAATTGGAAATTGAAGACTCCTACGAGTCAAAGGGATGTTAGGAAGTATTTCTTCAGTCACTGAGTTGTCAGGAAGTGGAATAGCATAGAAAGTGATGTAGTGGAGGCAGGAACCATACATAGTTTTAAGACGAGGTTTGATATAAAGCTCGTGGAGCAGGGAGAAAGAGGACCTAGTAGCAATCAGTGAAGAGGCAGGGCCAGGAGCTATGACTTAACCCCTTCAACCACAAATAGGTGAGTATAGGCAAGTACACACACACACAAGGCTTTGTCCAGGGCTATGGGGTACGAACTTTGAAGAGGGGCTAATAAAATTAAATCACACAACGAGGACAAAAGAACAGGGGGAGAGACAACATCAAAGTACTTCAAAAAATTTTGATGGACGGGAAAGGGACAGACTGTTCAAGAAGTGAGGAAGAGGGGGAAATTTTCCAGGACACAGGGGGGAATTAAAGACAAAAAGAGTCAAAAGGGAATATAGGAAGATTTTTATTGGAGGGTGAATAAAGTCTTCACCAAATGGGGCGCTCAACATAGTTTTAAAAATGGTAAAACCCAAAAAAAAAAAAAAAAAACCAAAAAAGGGGGGCCCCCCACCCCCCCCGGCCCCGGTGGGGGCCTTGGCGGGCTCCCGGTGGCCTGGTGGCTAATTTTTATTATTTAATAAAAAAAAAGCGCTAAGCCAAAAGGGCTATACACCTGCGGGGTGGGGAAAGGGAAGCGGGGGGTTTGGAGGGCAGAAGGGGGGGGGTGATCAGTAGGTTCAAAAACAGCAGGGCGGGGGATATTTGGGGGGTAGAGGGAGCAAAGTTTGAAGTAAAAAGGGCAAAGATCAGAATTTGTGAAAAAAGCAGTTGTTGTCAAAAATCAATGAAGAGTCTGGGTGAAAGGTGGGTTTTATCACGAGAAGGAAGGTAAAGAGAGAGCAGCGGGGTGAAGACGACGATGGAGGTAAATTCTTTCTGCTCGTTATAAAAATGGGCAGTCCCCCAGAATGTGGCTACTGATAAGGAACTTGGCAATTCTCCAGAGGGAGCAGGGCACCCCTCCCTAAGATACCATGAGTAAGACGAGTATGGCCAATGCAAAGAGGGGGGAGGTAGTCTCCCAACCTCAACAGTGATAAAAAGATGGCCATAACCTATACCGGGTTTAATAGATTAAGTTTTTTGCCACATGTAACCCAAAGTTTTTGCCCAAAGGGGTGAAGTTGGGAAAATATTGCAGCAAAATAGTCCGAAATGGAATACCCCACGAAACTGGTAGGTCATGTACTGCTGACCCCCGCACAGTGTTGCCTGTTCATTGCCCTTTACGTCAACATGACCAGGGGCCCAACCCAAAAAACAATATCTTATGCTTGGTAAAGATGCGGGTAGCCAAAGTTTTTATACGGAGGACTAGGGGTGAGGTTATCAAATTTCTGTAAGCCCCGTAAAGCACTAAGGGAGTCTGGAAAAACCCCAAATGATGACACAGGCATGATGCAATACGGATAAGTGCGTAAGGATGGCATACAATTCAGCAGTAAAAATCTAGCCGAAAAGTAAATGCCCCTTTTACACGCGTCCGGAAAAACTGCTGCGAATCCTAGCGTCAAAGACTTAGAGCCATCTGTGTACCACAGCAATGGCATGAGATGAGAGTGAAAGTGGGAAGAAAAAGAGGCGGGGAAG